>CM035145.1:71806507-72076507 GCA_020205605.1 Panax ginseng
GACTACCAGGAATTGAACCATATCACCATAAAAAATAGGTATCCGCTACCACGCATTGATGACTTGTTTGACCAGTTGCAAGGAGTACAATTCTTTTCAAAGATCGATCTTTGTTCTGGATATCATCAGTTGAAGATTAAAACTGAGGATGTTCCGAAGACTGCCTTTAGAACTCGGTATGGGCATTATGAATTTTTAGTCATGTCTTTTGGATTGACTAATGCTCCTGCTGCTTTCATGGATATGATGAACTGTGTGTTCAAGGAATATTTGGATCAGTTCGTTGTCGTCTTTATTGATGACATCCTCATTTATTCTAAAAGTTGTGAAGATCATGAGCACCATTTGAAGCTGGTACTACAAAGGCTTTGTGACAACAAGCTATATGCCGAGCTAAAGAAATACGAGTTCTGGCTTGAGGAAGTAGCATTCCTTGGGCACATGGTGTCAAAACATGGAGTATCTATTGACCCGGCGAAGATAGAAGCAATACAAAGTTGGGAGCAACCAAAGTCAGTGACCGAAGTACATAGCTTTTTAGGCTTAGCTGGTTATTATCGGAGATTCGTGGAGGAATTGTCAGGAATTGCTACTCCGTTAACTCAGCTGACTCAGAAAGATAAAAAATTCGTATGGAGCGAGGGATGCGAGAAGAGTTTCCAAGAGCTCAAGATGAGACTCATTTCGGCTCCTATACTGACAGGTTCAGATTGATTTGTTATCTACAGCGATGCTTCAGGCAAAGGGTTAGGATGTGTTCTCATGCAACATGGGAAAGTCATAGCCTATGTGTAACATTCCAGAATTTTAAAGTGTAATATTAAATATTTATTAATTTATATAAGTATTTAATGGATATATTTATTGTTGATAAATAATTGTTCAATTTGAGTTGATGTGGTTTAGTTAATCATTTGTTGAATAAATAATTAAATATTAAATATTTATTTGCAATATTAAATATTTATTGAATTATATAAGTATTTAATGGCAATTTGAGTTGATGTGGTTTAGTTAATTATTTGTTGAATAAATAATTAAGGAGCTAAGAAAATTAATTGTTATGAGATTATATACCAATTTAATTTAATAAGAAAGCTAAAGAGCTTATAGTGATTTAAATAAATTATAATATTTTAAATGGGAATTTGTAATTTAAAATATTAGTTGGTCGAAATAAAATTATAATTATAAAAGAAATTATAGTTATGTGATATTAAATTATGTGCTAAAGTAATTTAATAGATTAATGTTTTAATTGATTAATTAATTAAGTAGAAGTGTGACTAATAACCTTGCTATAAAGGAGTTATTAAAATAAATTAAAAAAGTTTAATTCAGTTTTGCCAAACAAGGCTTAATGCCTATTAAGTCTTTAATATAATTGTGTTTTACCAAACAAGGCATAAGGATTAATTGATTATATTTTTAGTGGTTAGCTAAACAAGCCTTATGGCTTTTGATTTTCAAAACTCAAATAACTGATATCAGTTATATGTTTTATATTTATATCATATAATAAATATATATTATATCTTATACGTTGTATCATAAGACATGAGAATAGAGGAGAGAGGTTAGAGAGAAGAAAAGAAAAACTCAGAGGAAGAAGAAGAGAAGAAGAAGAGAAGAAGAAAAGAAGAGAGGAAGAAAGGCTAGAGATTGGAGAAGAAGAAGCTTGAGAATAGAAGGGAATAACCATCATCATCTTCTTCAAGGTATTTCTCTTATTCTTTTTAGTTTTAAAAGTTTAGTTTTTCTCTTCCTAAATTCTCTGTAGAATCCTTGTGTAAACATGAATTGTTGTTGCTATGTGGCTTTATATGACATACTAGTGATGTTAAAACGATTTTCATAAGTTATAGTCAATGTATTGTTGTTATGTATGTAGTTTGTGAAGAAAACCTTTTTACAGAGAGTTTTTGGTGAATGAGTATGGGTTAATTTAATGTAAAAATTGAGGGTTAATTAGTTGTTTAGTTGATAAATTGATCATCTAATTTGATAGAGTATGTATAATTATTGATAAGATGCTTTGAATTAATTGTTTTGGTTGAAAAACAAAATTTACAGTGTTGATTTTCATTGAAATATCAAAAATGGAGTTTTTGTCAAAAATTGTGAAATTGGATGTTTTAAATTCGTTGTTTATGTTGTTGTATGGGTAGAAACATGTTAGAAGTTCTTGAGTTATGTTTACATGAAGTTTTTGTATGAATTGCATGTGAATTAGTCTGTTAGAAACGAGCTTGTAGGCCAAATTGGCTTTTTCTTGTCTCGTTCTTTCAAGCCGTCAATGATATCGAAGTTTCAAGTTTATACGGCCACCACCACCACACCATGCAGGTATGGGCTTCAGAAGTGTATTCACCGCTACATGAAGGTTATCACTGACGTCATAGTACGACCCACGTTGTAAATCGTGGCGCATGACGAAAGATTTAGCGAATAATCTCGATAGTGTACTTTTTGTACACGAAATTTTAAGAAACATTATGTGATGATAGTAGAATTATAAAAAAATTGATTTTAGTATTTCTATACTATGAGTAGTTATGTTATTAAAGATTAACTTGTGTTATAACTTGATTATGTGATTGTAAAGTGGTAGTGACTAACTATGTCATGATGACGTATATATATATATATATATATATATATATATATATATGGAAATCCATCCGTGGCAACCGGTTTGCCATTAACACTATTCTAACAACCCACTTTTCAACCGTAGATCAACTAATTGGATGACTTAGATTAAATGTGATAAAAAATTAAATTTTGATCAGCCGGCACAAGCTCTACCGGTTTTTATTTTAATATATTATTATAGTTGGTCAACTGTTGTCATTTTATTAATTTGAAAACGATTTTTTAATATTAAAATACTCCAAATAAACCACGACTTATAATTTAGTAGTATTTATTTATTTTTTTGTTCATGTGAAGCAGAAACTCTGTCAGATTTGGTGTGGATGATCACTTTATAATAATATTAATAAATATTATTATTAATATTATTATTATTAATATAATAATAATAATCTTATAAATATTATTATTAATATAATATAATGATTATATTAATAAAAAAATTGATTATTTTTGTTATAAATATTATTATTAATATAAAAATAAATATAAAAATAATAATAATAAGATTTGCTTAACAATAAAATTAATAATAATAATAATGCAAGATGTAATAAAGTGATGATAATAAAGTAATAAAAAATAGTTTACTTAGGTATAAGTTATACAGGATTTGAGAGATGATAATTTTTATTATTATTATTAATTTTATTGTTAATCAAATCTTATTATTATTATTTTTATATTTATTTTATTGTTAAGCAAATCTTATTATCATTAATAATAAAAAAATTATTTATTCTCTCAACCTAATTATAACTTAAATTTTCCTACTTTATTATTTTTATTACTTTATTATCATCACTTTATTACATCTTGCATTATTATTATTATTAATTTTATTGTTAAGCAAATCTTATTATTATTATTTTTATATTTATTTTTATATTAATAATAATATTTATAACAAAAAATAATCAATTTTTTTTTTTATTAATATAATCATTATATTATATTAATAATAATATTTATAAGATTATTATTATTAATATATTAATAATAATAATATTAATAATAATATTTATTAATAATATTATAAAGTGATCATCCACACCAAATCGACAGAGTTTCGCTTCACATGAACAAAAAATAAATAAATACCCTACTTAAGATAAGTCGTATTTACCGGAGTATTTTTTAATATTAAAAATCGCTTTCAAATTAATAAAATTGACAACAAATGACCAACTATAATAATATATTAAAATAAAAACCTAGAGAGCTTGTGCTTACCGATCAAAATTTAATTTTTATCACATTCAATCTAAGTCATCCAATTAGTTGATCTACTATTTGAAAAGTGGGTTGTTAGAATAGTGTTAATGGCAACCTTTGCCACTTGATGGATTCTCATATATATATATATATATATATATATATATATATATATATATATATATATATATAGGGAGCCCTTACATAGCAATAGCTATTTGCTATGAGTCTTGTCTGAACACCCCTTTTGGACCGTTGATAAATTGAATAGATGGTCATGCGATTAACTTTTCTATTTGATAAGTCGACCAAGTTGTTGTTGTGCTAATTATTTACATGTACCGCTTTCTTTTTAATAAGTGAGGCCCACGTAAAATCATATTGTCAAGATAGTTATAAAAAGTGAATATTTATTATTAAAATAATCCCACGAATAAACGACATTTACTACACACATTTTTTTTTATTTTTTTTTTTTCCTCCTTAGAAGTGCAATGATACTACCGGCATTAAAATAATAAAATAATCCCATTCGGAAAGAGCTTCTAACCATTACACACATTTTTTTTTTAATTTGTTTTTATTTCTCCCGTAGTAAGACAGTCGATACTACCGACATTAAAATAATAAAAAAATTCCTACTTAAGACAGTCGATGATCTGACCGGTATTAAAAATTGAAAAAATAACCTACGCAAGACAAATTTGTCACGACGACAATAAAAAAAATTGAAAAAATGATTTTATTCAAGCAATTCATTGCTAAATGATTCGAACTCGCAACCTCAAACTCCAAACACTCATCATATGACCACCCGAGCACCACGCCCCCATTGCTAATTTCAACCAAGGATATATCTTTATATTAAAACTTCACCATCCCCAAAATCTATATTCTTGCATTATTATTATATTACGATTTATTATTATTAATAAGTCTATATAATACATATGGGGTTTTCTATTTAGAAATAAGTTAATATCTATATTTATTATTATCCCTTTAATATTTTTTCTTATTTTGTAATAATATTAATAAAACGATTATTAATATATTAAAAATATATCATTCTTTAATAAAATATAAATAATGATTTTATATTCATGTATTACTATTATTATTATATTCATGTATTACTATTATTAAAAATAATATTAATAATGATTTTTAATATTAATATAAATAATGTGATTATTAATATTAGTCCGAATAAAAATATCCATACAGTTCAACAAAATAGATAATTTTTTTTCTTATTAATAATATGAAGTGGTTTTATGTGATTCAATAATATTCATATTACTAAGTTATGAATTTGAAAATCCCATAAAGTTCAACCAAATAGACATTCTTATTAATTAATATGTACATTAGATAACGTTGGATAAGTTCTATATCTCGTAGGCCTAAGTAATCTTGCGGATTTCTTATAGAGCTCCTCATGACGCTTGAAACGAAAGATCGTGACATCTTCCAAGGACCACTTCTCTTCGTAAATATTACCATTGGCCCTAACGAAACAAATAAACATACTTGAATACAAAAATGCCACAATCTGAGTTGTTGTGTTGTTTTATTTAATCTTTAAGGTCTCATGCATGAGGATTACCATTGGGGCCACTCATCAAGATTTGGATTACCATTTCATAAAAACAAAATGGTATCAAATGTACCGCAAGTACAAAGTAGTTGGTTAATAATTTTTAATATTAAAGGACATTATAAAATTAAAATATTTTAAAACTAAACATACCGCAACTTTAATTGAATTCTCGTACATTTCATGTAACTTAATATACTTAGTGTCATTGTAGTCTGGGTCAATTATGGTAACCATCCAATCTTCAATCTGCGAATAGGAACAAGACAAAATGGCGTTGATTGGTACTACACACCTAATGAATATGTATTTGCATTAGTGTAAAGGTGGACCAACATCTTGGTTAACATACGGATCGCAAAAACTCCATGCAAGATTCATGTTAGTGCAGGGGCACATAATACCGCCTAAGATGCATAAAGAATGAATTCATGAAACCAAATTGGGACCACCTTTGTATTCCCCGCAACTCCGTAGTATTCCTCTCTCGCCTCAGTAGCAACAACATATAAGCATCGATGACATGCTCGAATATCCAACTCCTGTGCCCTAAGGATTGCACCGCATTGTGTTCTAATTCATATAACTGGCGCGGATGTGATAAAGGATATAAATCCCCTTCTGGTGCCACCACATTTCCAAACATATGTTTATTTACAAATGTCTCCTTCCAATCTTTAAGTCTTTTGGATAAGGAACCTTTTGGTCCATAAGAGATGTGGTCTCCCGCATCTTGTACCTGATTGAGACCCAAATGTACATTATTATTATATAGCAGTAATAATTAAAACTATCACTATTAACATAACTATATATACCTTTTGTGAACTAGATCCCTTGGCGTCAGAAAGTCCCGCAAATGAAGAGTTGGTTGGAATGTAACACTCCTCATAGGTTTGGAAGGTTGGAATGTAACACTCCTCGTAGGCTTGGGTGGTGGGAATGGATCTCTCCTCGATTACTTGTGGGGTGGGTATGTAGCTCTCTTGTACAACATAATCAGTTTGTTTCCCAAGCCCTTCATTGAGTTGTGTGTATTGGGACTATGGTCCAAAATTTATGGGACCCCCCTGTCGAGGTATTTGTTTACCTCTTTCTTCAAGTCGATAAGGCGATTGAAATCCCAATTATTTTTTTTGAGAAACCAACTCGGGAGGCAAATGAGTAAGCATCAAAATTTATCAAGTAACGACTTTGCACTCTCAACTCACATGTAAGATAAACACAAACAAATATTATTAACAATAAATATGAATAAATGTAATATTAAGTATTTACTCCAATACATGATTTATTAAAGAAGAATATAATTTTATACCATTTGAATAAGGTGTTGTTGGTTGTAAATGGCCCGAGGCTCATAACAACCGCCGTGGTCGCTCATTCGTCGAGGTTGGGTGGATTTTCCAACGTGTAATTTTCCTATACCAGACCATGTAATCATCTATTGGGACATAATCAGAAATTTCAGTTTGTTGTCCTTCGAGATGATCCATGCAATCCTCGACATCAATAAATTTAAACTTTTTCTCCTTCCTAAGGTCACCGTGGTTTTTGGCTGTTGATGGTATGCCTTACATGAACCCGAACTATCTCATCACACGATCCGGCATCTGAAATTCCACAATATCAAAGTGGATCAAGGGGACCCCACCAGATCCCAACAACCTACCTTCAAAATTAAATCCACTGATATCATCATCCCACATTATGTAAGGCCGCCAAACCACATCCCACATAGACTTAATATTTAACTCCCCTCGGTAAAATGACAAATGGTGATGGGGATTCTCACGCTCACTGTGGTAACTGTGGGCTCCAAAATAGGACCATCCTAAAGCCCCTACGTAACCATAAGGATGATTGTGGCCACACGGGTTTGGCTTTCCAATACTTACACGCCATAAGCCCAAATTTGTAACAATGTAACAAAACCATTAATGTATTTAACTCCTTTCCTAGTAGCAAGATATAAAGATCTCAGCATAAATATGCTAACACCTGCATACTACTAAGAGTAAGTTACACAATCTTCAATTGGCAATAAAAGACATATATCGTGGGTGCACACTATTTCTATTCCTATTAGGGAATAATATTGCCCCACACAACCACAACATGTATGCCTTTGTGTGTCACCCCCACAACATCTTTACTTGCATTCTCTGGACATTTATTAAAATGTTCGTACAACCAAACTAATGAAATTGCAATCGCGCTTTTTTGAACTAAAATATTCACCAAATTAATTTATCTCCAAAACAATCCCTAAAATAATTCAAATTGGTGACAAAGAAGGGGACCCGTTAAGGATTTCCCACCACCCCAGAACCCAAAAATAAAGTGAACATCCTCTAACTTGATTGTTATTTCTTGCACAATTTAAATGAAAAGTATTGGTCTCCTGCGCCATCTCTCGACTAAAGGCGATATTTAGACCAAGATCGGTTTGGTGTACAACACCTTGATAACTAAATACTCCAAATCCACATTTATCTAAAAGGATTTTTTGTTCTTTTGTCAAAGCCCACCGATTATATTTACGATCAAGATATTGACTGGAGCTTAGTTTTCCCCTATCTCTCCCATGATATATGTCATCTGATACATGATCTTGTTGATCATGTAGAACACTGGATCAATTGGCCCATATTCCCAACTATCCATCTTTTACCTAAAAAAATACATCAATTCCATATTAGTATTAAGATGCATGACAAAATGAAGTTGAAAGTAACATGCTGCAAAATGACAGTAATAACAATACACCCTAACATACATTAAAAAGCGAACAACATGCATGTAATAATAATATGCATGTATATAATGTAATAATATTAACATGCATTAAAAACTAGTAAAAACGTAAACTATTAACAACAAAAAACAATAAGAAGAAAATAAATTAAAACAATAAGTGAACAATTGAGTACAATCGAATAAAATAAAAACAATAAATGAAAATAATAATAAAATAAATACTTATCAATGCATGCTATGTCAAAAGTTTTCTTTCTATTTTTTTTTTTACGTAGATAACTTAAATCATTCAAACTTTTTTATTTTTTTATCTTCTTTTCTCCATCAGATAATGATGACTCAAAGAAATTAAAATAAAAAATAAATAAAAAGCATCCGGCTTGCAAACTTCATCCGGCTGATAAGACCCTACTTAGACACCTCGGCCCTACCGACAATTTGAATAAAAAAAATTCTATATCCCAAACTATTCATTTGCTCATGAGTTTCAAATCGCGACCTCAAGCACCAATCCTCGTCATATGACCACCCCCGAGCACCACTGCCTAGGCTATTAATTTCTACCAAGGATATATCTTTATAGTAAAACTTCACCATCCCCAAAATCTATTAATTGGATTTGTTAAAATAGAAATAAGTTAATATCTATATTTATTATTATCCCTTTAATATTTTTCTTATTTTTATAAAAATATGTCCAATTAGTCTAATTAATATATTAAAAATAAATATCATTCTTTAATAAAATATAAAGTGATCATGCATTAATGACAACAAAAATTTCCAAAGAATAACATGCATGCATAATATGCAAAGATAACATGCATTAATGACAACAAAAACAAATACATGCATGGTATTATATCCCTTTAATTCAAAGAATAACATGCAAATGATAAAAAAAAAATGGCTTGATTGAGTACCATCGTAATAAGTTTTTTCATTTATATAATGTAATAATATTATTTTACTATTATACGAAAAAATAATAACAACAATAAAACTATTAAAAACTAAACAAATAACAATAAATAAAAACTTACTTGTTGAAGTTTTTTGCCCTCTCTTCCTAAATACTCCTCTCTCCACTCTCTCACATCGTAATTTTATCTAGTTATATACTGAACTTTAGGTTGAACAACGTGTGTTCTCAATAGATCACTATAGATGGTTAAATAAGCTCATGCAAGCCAGGAGATGAAATACATTTAGACCAAATTCAAACACCGACATCGTTGTTTAATTCAAATTTTTAGTTTACCGAGCTTTGCGGTGTTCTTTCCTTTAGGCGATGTTGCGTAAAAAGTGGTCAAAACATTATTCAAAGGCATTTCTGAGGCAATGTGGCGGTATTACTTGCATAAGCTTAACCTACTAGGAATATATATTATTAATAAATTTTTTCTACTTAGAGAGGCTATAATTCATTGGAAAAATAAAAAATATATATATTATTAATAAAACCATTCTACTTGGGAGAGAGGTCAGAATTTAATTTGGAATATATATTATTAATAAATTGTTTTACTTAGAGGGCTATAATAATTTGGAAAAATAAAATATATATATATTATTAATAAAACCGTTTCACTTAGGTAGAGTCAGAATTTACCGAATAAATCAAATTTTCATTTGCTAGCTAGACTCGAACCCGCGACCTCAAGCTCCAAACATTCGTCATATGACCACCCGAGCATCACGGGCCTAGCTGTCATATCAGACCTTGGATTTGTATATATCTTAAACCATTCCATCTCCCCCCAAATTAAATTTCTCAATATTTTATTATACTTATTCGATTATTATTATTATTCTATTATTATTTCTCCATTGAGTATAAAGTCGTTCCATATTCTAGCGGCTTATGTACTTTTAATTATTTTATTATTATTATTATTATTATTATTATTATTATTATAAACACTGTCTGGTGAATAAGTAGTCAAACATAATAATACAACACTATGGGAATAGAAAAAACTGACATTGATTATATGGGAAAAGTACATTAGTTTGACTTCTTGAGCATTAACCTCATGTCGCATCGGCCGGTCTTTTTACCTTTAAATATTGTCTAGAAGTCGCTATTTTCTCATGTTTCATCCGTTGCCCACTTTCACTTCGTAAAATCAAGTTGAAGTTCTGATCGAGAAAAATTTATCACTATTATTCACAAGTAAGTTTTTCAAAATGTCATATAATACATCTGAATTTGTTAGTGAAGTTGAAAGTAATAAATATGATATTGTTTCGTGACGTTGGTCAATTATTTTGTACGTTGAAGAGGTTGAATATTTTATAGATCATATGCTCGCAAAAAATGGATTTGAGATTAGAATTGCAACTAGCATAAAACATGCTAATACTGAATGATATCGATCTAGGCAAGATGTATGTAAGAAAGCCTATTACACCAATTGTTGGCAAGAGTTTACCCGATGATGAAGATAGTAGTAATAAAATAACTAGACAGAGAGACTCTATAGATCTAACAATGTGCAAAGCTAGAATATATGTTGTCCACAATAAGAAAAAAGACAATTGATATCTCATCGTTGAATTAGAGCACAATCATCACTTAGTGACCCCCACCAAAGTAGATTTGATCGAGACTCACGTAAATATTACTCCCATTGCAAGAAATTTAATTGACACTTTAAATAAGTCCCAGATTGGTCCTAGTAAGATGATGAATTTTTTAGCACAATGGGAGGTGGGTTGCAAAATGTTCCTTTCTCTACTGCTAATGTTGAGAATGTGGTGCGAGATTTAAGGCATGATTCTGCAGATGAAAATGATGCACAAGCTGCTGTCAATCATTTGAACAAACTTGCATCCGGAAGTGCCAGCAAATTTTTTTTCCGAGTGAAACCCGGTGAAAACAACCGCATAGCTTGTATTTTGTGGGTTGATGCCCCATCAAGGTTTATATATCAACGGTTCGGAGACGTTGTGACATTTGATAGTACATACCGGACAAATAAGTATGGCATGCCGTTTGTTCCATTTACCGGGGTCAACCACCATTATCAGTCTATATTATTTGGATTTGCACTGTTATGAGACGAGACAGAGGACACTTTCGTTTGGGTATTACAGACATGGCTTGAAGCCATGGACTATAAGGCACCTACAACCATCATCACTGATCAAGACAGAGCCATGAGTAATGCTATTGCTACGGACATTCCACCTAGTTATCATTTATTGTGTTCTTGGCATATTAGCAATAAATTTCCTAAAAATTGCATCATGTTTATTCTCGAGCACCCATCGCTCAAAAAATGATTTTAACAACTCGTGTGTATAACTCATTATCCATCGAGGAATTTGAAGAGCGCTGGCATATTCGATAAGTTCCTATGAATTGTATACTAATGAATGGCTTGGAAGTTTGTATGATGTACAATGTAAATGGATTCTAGCATATACAAAGAGATATTTTGCCATGAAATGACTACCACCGAAGAAGCGAGAGCATGAATGCCTTTTTGATGAGTATGTTAATGCATCAACAGTATGCTATGTTTTGTACCGCAGAGTCAAAAGGTCAGAGAAAGACAGCTTTATCGTGGAGAGGAAGGCCACTACATAACAAAACATCATAAAAGGATTATGGTACTCGCCTCATCTTTAGAAGTTCATGATGCACAAGTGTACACAAAAGAGATGTTTAGACGCTTCCAACGTCAATTCGTCGATTCCATGAAATACAATGTTCATAAACTTAGTGAGTTGTGTCACCGATACTAATGTTTATGCAAAGGTATATAATCGTATGCAAATCAAAGTGGTGGAAGATATAAAGAAGTTGTCAACAATCGACAACCGGGATCAGTAATATGTAACCGCCAAATGTTTTCTCACTCGTGAATTATGCAGTACATCTTGAGATATTTCATAGCAAAGAGTATTTCACAAATACCGACCGATATGATCCTTCATCGGTGGACAAGAGACGCGAACAAAAGCAATGGTGAAGACTTACTTTTAACTCCACATCTGCCGACTTCGACAAAAATCAAGCAATGCGCTTATAATCATTTGATGGGTGATTACCAGAGTTAGCGAAAGCAAAGCGGCTTGCTTTCGATCCGAGGTTACAAAACCGTTTTAAACCAATGCACAAGGAAAAGAGTTGGTTGACCAAGATGATCCGGATGAGAATATTACTGAACTGGCAGATGACGACATTGATTGCACAGTTGGAGATCCAAATCATGATATGGGATACGATAATGACGATGAAGATGTAGAGGTGGAAGAAGAGGAAGAGTTTTTGCCGCCTAATATTTCTCAAACAAAGGGCCGCAAAAAACAATCTAGATTCAAGAGTGCATTCAAGAAAATCATTCCTTCTAAGACTCATCGAAAATGTGCAATTTGTGGCTTTGAAACCGACCACGATAAGCGAAATCACTATCGAGTGCTAGGGATTCCTTAGCCAAAAAAATAGGCGTCGGTTGTATTAATCATTCTATGTTTTTTTTATTTTATGAAAATGAACATGTAATATGTACTATTCCTCTTAATGTATGCAGTACTAGTATTGGTATAATCAGACTTCTAATATTGATAATCACATTATTATTATTATAATAATACTTCACTACTTTTATAAATTCGATAAGTAAATTAATTTCCGAAATGACTTGAAAAATTATCATCATTACTTATTAGACTAATTGAACTAGTTTTATTAATAATAAAATAATTTCTTAATAATAGCTTAATATATAAAATCATTACTAATAATCATTGCTTAATAATAAAATTATTAATACTAATAATACAAAGATTTATAATGATCATTATTTATATTTTATTAAAGAATGATATTAAAGGGGATAATAATAAATATAGATATTAACTTATTTCTAAATAGAAAACCCTCATATGTATTATATAGACTTATTAATAATAATAAATCGTAATATAATAATAATGCAAGAATATAGATTTTGGGGATGGTGAAGTTTTAATATAAAGATATATCCTTGGTTGAAATTAATGTACCAGGCCGTGGTGCTCGGTGGTCATATAATTTAGTGTTTGGACTTTGAGGTTGCGAGTTCGAATCAGTTTAGCAGCTAATTGCTTGAATAAAATCATTTTTTTCAATGTTTAATTGTCACCGTGATGTCAGATCGTACGGTTATTTTTTTTTCAATTTTTAATACCAAATAGTATCAGACAGACGGGCTAGAATTTTTTTATTATTTTAATGCCACCAGATCATCATTGCATCTTACCGAGAAATAAAAAAAAAATTTAAAAAAAAATAAGCCGTTAAAGCTCTTCCTACGGATTATTTTATTATTTTAATGCCACCAGATCACTGCACTTACTTGAGAAAGAATAAAAAAATTAAAAAAATATGTGTAAGCCGATACAAGCTCTTCCGGCCGGATTATTTTAATAATAAATATTCACTTTTTATAACTATACTGACAATATGATTTTACGTGGGCCTCAATTATTAAAATAGAAGCCGGTACATGTAAATAATTAGGCACAACAACCTGTGCTGGTTTATCAAATAGAAAAGTTAATCGCAACCATCTATTCAATTTATCAACGGTCCAAAAAGGAGGTGTTGCACAGTACTCATAGCAACCGGCTGCTATGGAAGGGCTCCTATATATATATATATATATATATATATATATATATATATATTTCGTCCCACCTGGAGTTCACTTCGTGGTGGTTGATCGCTTTTACAACTTTCTTTACGTTTCGTCCTGCCTAGAGTTCACTTCGTGGCAGTTGATTGCTTTGTACAACTTTATTTACATTTCGTCCTGCCTAGAGTTTCCTCCGTGGTGGTTGATAGCTTTACAGCTTTATTTACGTTTTGTCCCACCTGGAGTTTATTTCGTGGTGGTTGATAGCTTTTACAGCTTTATTTATATTTCTGATCCCCCATGGAGGTGCTTCGTGGTTGGTGATCATGTCTCGTATATATATATTTACACTTTTATATTTATATACCGCCATCGCTTTCATACAAATTATGATTATCATGTGTGCCTAGGAATCATGTGATCACAGATTCACTATTATGGATCTAGATTCGATTCCCCGATGATGGACATTTTCAATTTGTGTTGACTTTTATAAATTATTCTGCGATGTCTGAATTTCTTCAGATGGTTTCCATACCCACGAGGAAGTCGGCATTATTTTTGTATATTATTTTCGTACGGATGCTTCGCATCTGTAAAATATAATCAATCAAGCCGAACACTTAATAAAATAGGAGTGTAAAAGGTCTCAATTACTATTGAGCATCAGGGTTTGAAAAACCTTTTTTATAAAACATCATTGCTATATCTTGCTAAAACTAATTTTTTACATAAATTCAAACCTTGTGTATATAGGTACGAACGAGGCCTCGCACTACTTCCAAATAACAACACATTGACCCACACACACACATATTTAGATAATAGTTTTTTGAAAAGAGGCGGTCACCATGGTAACACGGATGTTGAGGGGTGCCTAATACCTTCCCTCTACATAACCAAGTCCCTGGACCCTAATGAATCTCAGTTTCACCGACCCGTTTAGCAGTATCATGTCACTGGGTCAATGTGCAAACCTTTTCTCGGTTGTGTTGGTACAACCATTTAAAAAGCCAACTGGCGACTCTTAACAATCCATCGTCGACATTATACATGTCGGACCTTTTTCACTTATTTTTTCAAACAACCTAAAATGAGAACACCAAAGAACAAGTAACGGAAAGGGACAATTAAAAATCCTGACATAGACAAAGAGAAGAAGAAAATTACTGAGAAAAGTAAGAGAGAATTGGGAGAAGTCTAGAGAGAGAAATTTGGGAAAAAGAAAGCTTCATAATCAAAAGAATAGCCATCATCTTCTAAAATTAAGGTATCCTCTTGCTTGTATTTTAAAAAAAGTTGCAGTTATATTCTCTTCTAAAATTCTCTGTAAAACTTTGTGAAGGTTGAATTGTTTGTTGTATATAGCTTTATATGATAAATTGTTTGTTATAAATTTTTTTTCATAAGTTTATATATGAGTATAGTGAATGAATTTATGTTAAGTATGTATTTTGTGAAGGAAATCATATTACAGTGAATTGGTATGAACATACATGAATATGTCTTAGTTTAAAGTAAAATTAAGGTTTAAATTGTTGTATAATATATAAATTGACTATTGAATTCGAAAGAGGATGAATAAACATAAGCATAGTATGTTGAATTAACTGTTTTGGTTGAAAAACAAAAGCACAATGATGATTTTCACTAAAACTTTCAAAAAGTGAAGTTTTAGCAAAAATAGTGAAAATTAATGGTTGTAATTTGGATGTTTATGTTGTTTAGATGGCTAAAAACGCATTAGAAAACATTAGATTATGTTTCTGTAAACCTATTATACCTTAGATAGGTTGGTATGGTTGTTAGAAAGGAGTTTGGAGGCCTAATTTAGCTTTTCGTAGTGTTACAGAGCATAAAATCGCAAAACGCTGAAAGGACCACCGCCCCGGCGGGACCCCGCTGTGAAAAAACCCCCGCCCCGGCAGGGGGTAGTCTGCTAAGTTGACTTTGGAAAAAAAAACTGACATAACATAGTTTACTAAAATGGGCATAACCCTTTCATACGAACTTCGATTGATGCGATTCAAGATGATCCAGAACGAGGACGAGTAGACCTATAACTTTGATTCTTTAAGTATTAAAATTTGAAATCGTTATTAAGAGTCATAATGGCCATATTTAGGACTGTTGTGTATTTGAAGGAAATCGGAGGGCGTCAGGATGCGCGAATGCAATTGGAATTCTTTGTGTGTTAGTATAACCTAATGATAACATGTTGGACATTTAATAAGATGTTGTATCAAGTTGTTAATGTGTATGTGATGCAATGACATGATCACTTAAGTAGTTGTAATAAAGCTAAATTGTGATGTTCATGAAAAGATGTAATGTTGTTAGTGAGCTATATGTAACAAATATTAGTGTAACTAATATTAGTGTAACTAATGTGTATTGTCAATACATATGATATGTGTAGGACTTGTGGTGAACGTGAGTAGTGATTGTTTAACATGCGCAGGAGGTAAGTTTCCTAACATTTGCT
This sequence comes from Panax ginseng, assembly GCA_020205605.1. Taxonomy (NCBI): domain Eukaryota; kingdom Viridiplantae; phylum Streptophyta; class Magnoliopsida; order Apiales; family Araliaceae; genus Panax; species Panax ginseng. Next base: position 71,822,850 of record CM035145.1, read on the forward strand.
ACTTTGTTATTCAGCAAGGTTACTTTTCACTGTCATGATATACTTTTGCAAGTTCTCTATTTCTAATCTCTTCTTGAGCAATTTATTGTTATGCAAGTTCTTTAACTCTAATTTACTGTTGAGAAAGTTAATTAATATTTATTTCTTTATTCCAAATGAGATTACTTTGGTTATTCAAAGTCTATAATTTTGTTATAAGAAATGTGTTTATTCAGCTACTAATAACTATTGTTTGACCTTCGTTCTCCAATGTCATTGTACTATCTTACATTATTGTACCGAACTCTAAGTTGCCTAGCGATTCTTTACCAATTCAACTAATCCTTAGTTGATGAATGTTCTAAACTCTAAATTACCCTTGTAGTCAACCCAAACCAAACTTCCTTTGGTTTGTATATGTACTCACACAAATTTTGAAAGCATATTGTCGATGATAACATTTGTTCAATTTAGAAATTATTAATACTCTAGCTCTTATTGATTCATCGATATACCTTGTTCATGAAGATATTATAATTAAACTCTTGAATAGTTATTGGTCTCTATCTAATTCAACCAGTACTTGGTTGATGAGAATTCTAAAGATCTAGAATTCCTTTGAAGTTAATTCCCAACAAAACTTCCTTTGGTTCAGAACCTGATAATCTAAGCTGAGATGAACAACCCTATATTAGGGGATTATTTTAGAGCTACGCAATAACGTTAAAATGTTTGTGCAATACATAGTACAAAGGGCTGGTCACCTGGAGTACAAGATGATGGTCCATATAGTCGTTTAGATTGTTAAAGGTTACAGTAGAAACACATGTTAACTTAGGACATAGATGATGATTATAGTCTGTTAGACTGTTAAAGGTTAAAGTAGAAATACTTGAAAACCTAGAGTATAGTTCGTGGTCTTGTGACCCTCAGTGTATTCTTTGATGTTGATATCTATTGTTAACTTAAATGTTCATTATTCCTTTGAACTCATAGCTTTTGAATTAAAGTTTATCGTTCCGGTAAGAGAATTTTACCATTGAAAGTTCAGTTATTGTCATTCATAAAATGTTATTGTATACTATTCTTCTTGTGAGCAATTGTTTGCTCACTCTTGCACCAAACAATGTAGATGAAGTTAAGAAATTTGAAGAGCTTTCTTCAAGCAAGGGCAAGGACAAAGTGCTTGATTACACGACGATGTTTAATTTACCTTTTATGTATGAAGTTTATGTAATAGATTTGATTATGGCTATGTTTTAATTTTCCGCTGATGATTGTAATAAAGGTTAGATGACCTAGGATTTATCTTGAGATTATGTAACCCTTGATGGGAGATTTATTAGTTAAGCTTTTGATTTTAATTATATCTTTTGTTTATGGGTAGACTGTTATAATTTATTTGGATAGTGAACACCAAATATGTGGAATTGAAGTACCCGGATTTGGGGGTGACACAAGTTGGTATCAAAGCTTTAGGTTATGAACCTTAGGTCGGGAAACCTTAGGCTATAACCTTCTAGGAGATCGAAAACATAGAGGTGATAAACTCTTATCGAGTTCTGAGGAATGAATTAAGGAAATTCATTGAAGATAAAATGATAAAAGACTTTATGTGCTTATGTGTTAATGACTTATGTGCTCGTGAGTACTTAGGAGTAGCAAGTATTAAACATATCAAGTTGTGGAGTTATTAAAACTTTGGTGTCAGAGAGATTGATGAAGGAAGATAGGGATTAGGAGCCCTGAGAAGTTATATAGTTTGAGTATGGTTGGTATTGGGAAAGCCATACCCGTGGATTTTTGTTGTAGAACTTGGATATGAGCTTGAGTTTGATCCGAAAGATTAATTTTAGAAGGTACATATGAAGTATGAGTAAGAAGAGTTAGGAAAGCCATAGAGCTAGCGTAAAAAGATGTCGTGACTCAAGACTTTACCGCACGACTTACAGATGTAGAGTAGAGATTATCTCAGTTAAAGTATTAAAGGGGATAGTTATTAGTTATTAACGAGATTGTGCATGAATGGCTAGGGAAAGGAGTCATCAAAGCGGGCGAAAGTTGAGGACGCATGGATGGAGGCTTCTAAATGCATAGAACGTGTTGAAGATAAGTCAAAGAGCGCCAAGCGAATGATGGAACTTAGCATTTAATCTTCCACTCTCCTAATGATTCGTATCATGGAGCAAGAGCGAAATGAAGCTGTACAACGTGGACTGTTCTTATAGATTGCAAGAAAAATAATAAGATGATATATAAAACATGATAAAAAAAATTAATAGATGTAGATCCCGACTTTTGAAATAAATAGTGGGATATGATGAAGTAATCCTGGAATTTTATTCTTTCCAAATAAATGATAGAAATAACAGTGAGGCTATTTTATTATAAGGTAAAGTAATAAATGAATAAAGTAGTATTATTTATTAAGATAAATCATGTGTTGTATAAAAGTGATTGAGATAATTTTGAAAATTTTAATGTGTGGTTGAACGATGATCTAATAGTCCAAGTTTTAAACAGTAAGATGCCGCCTAGAAGAAGACAGTAACATCAACAGAGCCCCGGGGAATATGAATATAATAGGGAAGCTAACGCAAATCCAGTGCCTCAATTGGTAAATTTGCTGGTGGGAGCACTGGCAAATCAACTGAATTTCTGGCTATATAATCAAATCTCGTTGTTCCAACCAAATTTGGGTACAACAGAGTTGGAGAGAACGATTGACGTAGATAGGGAAGGTAATACACTGACATACAATCAAGAGCAGAAGGGAAAGAAGAGTGAAGATGATAAGGCGAGTGTTAGTCATACCTGTAACGCTCAAAAAAGAAAGTGGAACAATGGTATTGAAGCTGAAAATCAAGAAGAGAATAAGAAGAAAGTGGTGGAGTGTAGCAACTGCGGAAATAAACATATAGGTGTTTGTTTGAAGGGAAAAATGGTGTGCTTTAATTGTGGCTTGAAGGGCCACATTGCACCAAAATGTTCAAGACCGAGGAAGGGAGCCTGCTTCAAGTGTTGATCAAAGGAGCACTTATCTCGAGGGTGCCCAAAGAAAGCGGCAGGAAAAGCAAGTGGAAGCAAGGGGGCAGTGGTAAGCTGGTTATTATAGAGTCAGCTCTGCCGAGTCGACCAACCAAACAATCATTCAACATGACGATCCAGGACGTAATACAAGGTATGGTTCCGATCAGTTATCTATACGACTGCGTGTTATTTAATTTAACTACCACTTGTTAATTTATGCCTGACTAATTTGTTTAGAAACTAGATTCGCTTCGAGAAGAGTTTGACTATTCCCTAAATATAGAAAGTGTGAATAGTGATTCCTTTTAAGTTGATGGGTAGAATTTCCATATTGGTATTTAAGGCCACATGGTGTCAATGGATTTATTTCCGATTTGATTTATGAAACTCTGAGGTTGTTAAACCATGTGGTGATAAGTCATTATCAAAGAAAGTGCATAAACCTTAACACTCTGAGGAAGTCAAAGGTAATATTTTGTTCTTTTAGTTGAAAGACGTCTGTATGGTAGAGTTATCTATCGATGTTGTAAATCAAGAAGTTATTGAGAAAATCGGTGGAATTTATTTGGGTAGGAAATTATTAAATGAATTTTCAAGAATTGAAGAAAAGTTAAGTATGTCACATGTGTTATCTTTATCAGATAATACAGAAAATTTTATGTTGTATAGCGACGCATCTTACAATGTACTAGGCTGTGTGTTTAGGTAGGACAACAGGGTCATTTCATACGCATCGCGTTAGTAAATATTTTTATGAGAAAGGGTGTCTGACTCACGATTCAGAGTAGAGGTATTAGTGGTTGATCTGAGGATTTAGAGGTGTTATTTTTGGGTAGTAGTGTGAGATATAAACAGACCATAAGTGTCTAAAGTATATCCTCTCACAAAGATATTTAAGTATGTGTTTAAAGTGATAGTTGAAGTTGTTCAAGGATTATGACTACAAAATCCTAAACGAATGTGGCTGCCAACGTCTTAAGAAAAAGGTAGTAGTTATTTTTGTTAACTGTGCAAGATGGGTTCATAATAGAAATGACTAATCTGTGGTAGGAGGTAAGATATGTGAAAAAGTCAGAGGAGAAGCTATTCAGATGGAAAACAGTACAACTTTGCTAGACATAGTAAAGGAAGAGTACCTCCAAGATGAGGGTGTCAAATTCAAAATCGATACTGAAGGATAGTTGAGAGTAGAAGGAAGAAACAAGGTTTCGCTAATACAGGAGTTGAAAATGAAGTTTTGCATAAAATTTATATATTGAATCAACTAGGAAGCACGAAATTATATATTGCCTTCGATATTACTATTGGTAGCAAGATATGGTGATAGATTTTTGGTATGTCAAAGTTAGCATATTACATATTGAGCAGTGTGCGAAGTTATTTCTTAATGAAATTATTTCAAGGCACGATGTTTCAGTGTCAATTGTGTCGAACCAAGATTCACGATTTACATTGGATTTTCAAAAAGGTTTACAAGAACGTGTGGAACGCAATTAGAAATAAGTATGTCATTTCGTTTGCAAATTGATTCCCAAACTAAAAAGGCGTGCTAAGCGCACGGCAAGTTTTTGATAATGTCATACGAAGAATCCGCATTTTGCAAGTTATGGATAAGTTAAAAATAATTTAAGAGTAAGGTAATGTTAGGTGGGATTTCAACTGAGGACTCATATGGTGACTAAGTCGTATAAACCTTTGTATGGGCAGAGGTTTTGTGCATATACTTGGTTTATCACGTTGATAATCATTGGAATATCAGTATCGCACTATCAATGTATGTGTGGTGGAAAGGTGATTCTTTTCTCATGTATATATTTGATAGTTAGAGGTTGTTAAGATTAGGTTAGATGATATTAAGGTTAGGTTCGGTTCTTAAAACTAAAGCATATGGTAAGTTCATGACTCATAATTATATGGTATGTGTTGAACCCCTCAGCGAATGGACGCCTATGGTCTGACTAGGATAAGTTCCTAAACTTATATGATTATGGAAAGTTCCTGAATTTTCAAAGTGTGGTAAGTTTGATGAACTATATTGGGTATAAAACGGTTATGGTATAGGGATCATTGATAAAGTTGAAAAGATGGTTTTGAGGTATCCTTACCTCTACAGTTAGAGCGCATTCGCAATGTTTTTTTTATGTTTCGGTGATATGATCGAACAAGCTCGACTGTAAGCGTGTGATCAAGTACGAACTGTTATAGTTGTCCTATTAGGAAATAACTATCCAGATAGTTGACAGAAAAGAACAAGTGCTTAGGAATGAGGTGATACCTTCTATGAAGGTGATATGGAGGAACCATAATGTCAAAGAGGCTACGTGGGATCTCGAAGCTGAAATGCTAAAGAATTACCCTGAGTTATTTGTTTAATATGTGTCTTCGATTCAGGGGACAGAATCTTTGTAAGGAGGGAAGAATGTGACGAACGAATTGCTTGAGTTGTGATTCTGGGGACAAAATCCTTATAAGGAGGGAATGATGTAACAATCCGAAAATTTAAATTGTAATTTTAAATATTTATGGAATTATATAAATATTTAATTAATGTGTTTATTGTAGAATAAATATTTGTTTAATTTGATTTGATTTGATTATTTATTTGTTGAATAAATAATTAACGAGTTAAGGAAATTGATCATCATGAGATAATATTTTAATATTTGGTTGATTAAATAAAATTATAATTATAAAGAAAATTATATTTATGTCGTATTGATTTATGTGGTGAATTAATTTAATAAATTGTTATTAGAATTAATTAAATTGAATATTAAAATTTAATTAATTAATGTGTGACCATAAACTATATTATAAAGGAGTTATTAAAATAAGTTAAGGGTGGTTAATTCAGTTTTTGCCAAACAAGGCTTAATGAATGTTAAGTCTTTAATTTAAATCTGTTTTACCAAACAAGGTGTAAGATTTAATGGGATAATTTTTAGTTAGTTAGCCAAACAATCCTTATGGCTTTTGAGTTTAAAAAAAACTGATGTCAGTTAAAGTTATAATTATATTATATACTTAATACATATATTATTACCTATACGTTATATTGGGTTTAATACGTAAGTTAGAGTTTAGAATAGGGAGAAAGACTCAGAAGAAGAAAAAAAGAAGAGAAGAAGAAAATTACAGAGAAAAGTAAGAGAGAATTGGGAGAAGTCTAGAGAGAGGAATTGGGGAAAAAGAAAGCTTCATAGTCAAAAGAATAGCCATCATCTTCTAAAATTAAGGTATCATCTTGCTTGTATTTTTCACAAAGTTGTAGTTATATTCTCTTCTAAAATTCTCTGTAAAAACTTTGTGAAGGTTGAATTGTTTGTTGTACATAGCTTTATATGATAAATTATTTGTTATAAAATTATTTTCATAAGTTTATATATGAGTATAGTGAATGAATTCATGTTAAGTATGTATTTTGTGAAGGAAATGATACTACAGTGAATTGGTATGAACATATATGAATATGGCTTAGTTTAAAATAAAATTAAGGTTTAATTAGTTGTATAATATATAAATTGACTATTGAATTCGAAAGAGGATGAATAAACATAAGCATAGTATGTTGAATTAACTGTTTTGGTTGAAAAACAAAAGTATAGTGATGATTTTCACTGAAACTTTCAAAAAGTGAAGTTTTAGCAAAAATAATGAAAATTAATTATTGTAATTTGGATGTTTATTTTGTTTAGATGGCTAGAAACGCGTTAGAAAACATTAGATTATGTTTTCTGTAAACCTATTATACATTAAATAGGTTGGTATGGTTGTTAGAAAGGAGTTTGGAGGCCTAATTTGACTTTCTGTAGTGTTACAGAGCATAAAATCGCAAAACGCTAAGGGATCCCAGCCCCGGCGGCCCCCCCCCCAGTGCAAAAACCCCCGCCCTAGCAGGGGGGTAGTCTGCTAAGCCGATTTTGGAAAAAATAAAACTAACTGAACATAGTTTACTAAAATAAGCATAACTCTTTCATACGAACTCCAATTGATGCGATTAAAGATGATCCGAGATGAGGACAAGTAGACCTATAACTTTTATTCTTTAAGTATTAAAATTTGAAATCGTTATTAAGAGTCATAATGGCCATATTTAGGACTGTTGTGTATTTGAAGGAAATCGGAGGGCATCAGGATTCGCGGATGCAAGTGCAATTCTTTGTGTGTTAGTATAACCTAATGATAACATGTTGGACATGTAATAGTATGTTGTATCAAGTTGTTAATGTATATGTGATGCAATGACATGATCACTTAAGTAGTTGTAATAAAGCTAAATAGTGATGTTCATGAAAAGATGTAATGTTGTTAGTGAGCTATATAAAACTAATATTAGTGTAACTAATGTGTATTGTCAATACATATGGTATGTGTAGGACTTGTGGTGAACATGAGTAGTAATTGTTTAACCTACGCACGAGGAAAGTTTCCTAACCTATGCTACTTTATTATTCAGCAAGGATACTTTTCACTGTCATGATATACTTTTGCAAGTTCTCTATTTTTAATCTCTTTTTGAGCAATTTATTGTTATGCTAGTTCTTTAACTCTAATTTACTGTTGAGCAAGTTAATTAATCTTTATTTCTTTATTCCAAATGAGATTACTTTGGTTATTCAAAGTATGTAATTTTGTTATAAGAAATGTGTTTATTCAGCTACTAATAACTGTTGTTTGACCTTCGTTCTCCAATATCATTGTACTATCTTACATTATTGTATCGAACTCTAAGTTGCCTAGCGATTCTTTACTAATTCAACTAATCCTTAGTTGATGAATGTTCTAAACTCTAAATTACCCTTGAAGTCAACCTAAACAAAACTTCCTTTGGTTTGCATATGTACTCACACAAATTTTGAAAGCATGTTGTCGATGATAACATTTGTTCAATTTAGAAATTTTTAATACTCTAGCTCTTATTGATTCATCGATATACCTTATTCATGAAGATATTATAATTAAACTCTTGAATAGTTATTGGTCTCTATCTGATTCAACCAGTACTTGGTTTATGAGAATTCTAAAGATCTAGAATTCCTTTGAAGTTAATTCCCAACCAAGCTTCCTTTGGTTCGAAACTTGATAATCTAAGCTTAGATGAACAACCCTATATTAGGGGATTATTTTAGAGCTACGCAATAGCGTTAAAATGTTTGCGCAATACATAGTACAAAGGGTTGCTCACCTGGAGTACGGGATGATGGTCCATATAGTCATTTAGACTGTTAAAGGTTATAGTAGAAACACCTGTTAACCTAAGACATAGATGATGATTATAGTCTTTTAGACTGTTAAAGGTTAAAGTAGAAATACTTGAAAACCTAGAGTATAGTTCGTGGTATTGTAACCCTCAGTGTATTCTTTGATGTTGATATCTATTGTTAACTTAAACGTTCATTATTCCTTTGAACTTATAGCTTTTGAATTAAAGTTTATCGTTCCGGTAAGAGAATTTTACCATTGAAAGTTCAGTTATTGTCATTCGTAAAATGTTATTGTATATTATTCTTCTTGTGAGCAATTGTTTGCTCACTCTTGCACCAAATAATGCAGATGAAGTTAAGAATTTTGAAGAGCTTTCTACAAACAAGGGCAAGGACAAAGTGCTTGATTAGAAGAAGATTTTTAATTTACCTTTTATTTATGAAGTTTATGTAATAGATTTGATTATGGCTATATTTTAATTTTCCGCTGATGATTGTATTAAAGGTTAGATGACCTGGGATTTATCTTGAGATAATGTAACCCTTAATGGGAGATTTATGATTTAAGCTTTTGAGTTTAATTATATCTTTTGTTTATGGGTAGTTAGTTATAATTTATTTGGACAATGAACACCAAATCTGTGGAATTGAAGTACCCAGATTTGGGGGTGTCACAGAAATACTGTTGTTTTGAGGTAAGGGATGTTATTTTCTTCCTAATGATGTTATTCTTTCAATATCATTATACCGAAATATTGGTATAAATTTTATTGTGGAATTTCTACCTTTTTGTGTCTCGGTTACTATTGACGTATACAACACTATTCACGTATACAACACTATTCACGAATACGACACTATTCACCAAAAAATGAAATTTTCTCTTTTTTGTCCAAGATGTCTATTATTGTTACTATCTTTGATTGTATCCATATTTTGATCTTTATTTTTGAATTATGTTTCACAATTGGTTATTATGGAGTATTATTGAACTTGGATAAACTGTAATACGAATCCCTAATATTTGTCCTTTGTCTCACTGGATTCGTTTTCTTTAAGATATTTTTCATCATCCTCAGTCCTAAATGATGATATTACTGAATATCGTTGGCTTGTAGTGTTGCTAAGTTGAACATGTGTTGAGATGAACATGACCAACTGGTGATACAAATGAATATCTTTGGCCTGTAGTGAAAAGATGAATATTTGATTCAAGATGTATATTGATTGATGTTACAGGGTTAAAAAATTGATGATGGACTTTTAAATCTTAGAAGATAGTAGAATTCATTCTCTACTTGACTCTTCTAATGGATTGCTATTTCCGCTGTAGTTGTTGATCTAAAACTTGTTGTCTATTATGTTCTATCAGATTTTTCCCTGTTGAAGACTAATGATAATTTGTTGTATATTATCTTAGTCATAATATTCTTTACTGGGCTAGTTGAGCTCACCCTTTTCCTTTTTGTTCCATTTTTCTTCTCAAGAGGTGAGAACATAGCAGGAACTAGTCGGGGTATGGAGTGATGGTTCAGGATAGTTGTTTTAGTAGTCCTCACTATTTTGTAAAATAATATATCAATAATTATAATGACGACTCCTTTTGAGTTTGTATACTGTCTATTAGACAATATTTGTATTCAAACTCATAGTATATGTGTTGTCATATTTTACACGACAATTGTATTACTGAAGTTGTATTTTTTTTCTGTACCATGTATTTGGCGACTCAGAATAGGTGATGTATACCTATTTTGGGGGCATCACATGATTGATTTATTTAAAAATCTTTCAATATAGAATTGATAACACTATCTGTAAGACCCAAACTTTTATGAATAAAGATTAATTGTTCTCGAATTATATTTTTGAATATTATGGTGTGGATTTGATATAATGTTATAGTTGTGGGTAATATTTACAAATTTTGCAAAGTAAGCAAGTGGTTATATAATATTCGATTGATCGGGGAATATTCGTTTTAACATGGAATATTCGTATGACGACACAATCATTGGTGGACCCCACAATGAAAGTATTGTCGTATTTAGAAAACGACATAATTATCTTTTTATAAAAATAACGACAAAAGTTTTACCATTAAACTATTGAACTACCCGGTGGTAAAAGAACAGTAATACGCATGGTTGCATAGTAGAACACAGTATTGATTATTGATGCTTACGTGAGAAGTCACTCAGTTATACTCAATTATTGCTATAGTAATTGCTGCATAATATCTCTCATATTATTGATTCAATAATTGTCACAGTATCATCTGCATAATATTTATTATTACTAAATCAATAATTAAGACGACAAAGTTATTCATATTATTATTTGCAATATTGAGAATGTCTAGAAAGTTATGTCAAGGAGAGGTTTGGTCACCTAATTGCGCGCCAATAGGGAGAAATCCTTATCGGAAATCCCCCTCTTTCCTGTGAATGATCTGGTTGTTAAATATTGTGAGTTATAATATTAATGATGAATAAGTTCGTATTGATTAAAGATGAAACTGATATTTCCATTGTGTTGGGATTATTAGTGTTAGTGGAAATCGACATCTATTCCGATAATAATTGATGTCTGGAGGTTATATTGACCAATCGAGTAATTAATCGGACAAATGAGCAATTAATTACTCGCATGCTTATAACTGTTTATTCACATGTGTGTACTATTAATTCAAATGCATGTACTATTAGGGTAGGTTGTGCATGATTGATAATACTTGCATAACTAAATTAAAAATGGAGGTATAGATGAAGGTATTATACTGTAATTATTTTTTTCACATGTATAGAACTATTGATTAACATGATTGTACTATTGATTTACACGATGTACTGTGACGCTCCCAAAATCGGTATACATCACTTATTATGAGTCGCCAAATACATGGTACAAAATTCAAATACAACTTAATTATACAACAGTCGTGTAAAATACGACTAAACATATGCTGTGAGTTTTAATACAAATATTGTCATCTAGACAATATACAAACTCAATGGGGTCCTCATTACATTTATTATCACACTATTTTATAGAATAGTGAGGACAACTAATGCTATTATCTGGAACATCACTCTGTTCCCCGACTAGTCCCTGCTACGCTCTCATTTCCTGAAGAGAACAATGAAAGCAAAAGGGTGAGCTCAACTAGCCCGATGAAATATTATGACTAAGATAATGCGTAATAAATTATCATTAGCCTTCAACAAAGTGTTAAATTGATAAAATATAACAAACATCAAGTTTAATCTGCAATGAACAAGCAATCCATTAGAAGAGTCAAGTAGAGAATAAAATCTACTATCTTCTATGATTTAAAAGGTTTTTCATGACTTTTATCGCTGAGACTCGACTTAATAAATAATCCACATCATCCCTGCACTACGGCCAAGGATATTCATTAGTATCATAACCACAAATTATCCATGCACCACAGCCAAGGATATTCGTGTATTCATCGATGGTCATGATCATGCCAACAACTATCCATCAATGCACTACGGGTCAATGAGTACTTTTTCTACATCATTTATAACATTACAATCATGATTACACCGAATAATCCCTAGTCATAATCATACCAAGTGCATCTATGCACTACAGGCCACATAAGACTTTCAACATAATATAAACATTAGGATGATGACAATGATATAAGAATTCAATAAAACAAGTTCAAGAATTAATTTATCCAGGAACTAATAATTTCCATATTGTCAACATGATACTTCTTTGTAGAGTAACACTCAAGAATGCTCAGAAGAATATTTCCATGAAAAGATACTGGATGAAGCGCAAATATCAAGGATATTCCACTAATTTCATGGAGTATATAAGTCAAAACTTTAACCAACTGAGTATAATAAAGAATGGAATAACAAAAGAAATCACCAGCAAAAGCGATAGACCTCACGCATGTGTTATTCCAATGTAATAATAAATAATAGAACCAGTCATGCGTAAACGCACCGGCTGGATATTCCAATGTAATAATAAATAAGGGAACCAGTCATGCGTAAACGCACCCAGGCAAGATGTTCCAACGTAATAATAAACAACGGAACCGTGTCATACGAAAAAGCATGGTATTACCGATGTTCCAAATGTAATAATAAATAATGGAATAACGTAAGAATTTCAAAGAAGTATAGGTATCCAGCGTATACGGGTAATTCCAATGTAATAATAAAGAATGGAATAACAAAAGAATTTCACCAATAAGAAAGAAGGAATACCCTAACGAGTACAACAAATAATATCCCTTACCGTAGTAAAAGAAGAGTATTTTGACCGATAGATGCGAGGATATACTCAAAGAAAACTTGCACTATGCTCAATGCTTTCTTAAACTCTAAATAAATACGCCAAGATTATAGAAGAAGAACTCTCTATAGTTTCTCTCTCTCTAGAGTTTCAAAGTGAATTAAGTAAGAAATAATGAAGGAATGAGCTTCTATTTATAGAAGAATGGACCTGCATAAGAACTAATTCATGAACGGTCCAGTTTGATTTACTTTAAACGGATGGTCCAGATTGGTTTATAATAAAATATAATATATTCTATTTATAATCTCATAAAACGAATAACTTTATAAAAGTATTCTGTTTTATATAAAAAGATTTTACTATGCAAACACTATGCAGGCACTATGCAAACACTATGCAGGCACTATGCAAACACTATGCATAATAAAATATAATATATTCTAATTATTGTCTAATACAATAGATAACTTTATAAAAGTATTCTATTTTATATAAAAAGATTTTACTAGTAGTCTAATAAAACGAATAACTTTATAAAAGTATTCTATTTTATATAAAAAGCTTTTCTGTTTTATTACATTAATAATACTAATAAAACAAAACTCATCATCATTATTATAATTCACAATATTAATCGACAAGATCGTTCCTAGGAAAGAGGGGGCTTTCAATAAGGATTTCTCCCCATCAAGGCGGCAATTAGGTGACCAAACCTCTCTCGATGTAACTTCTAGACATCGTTAATATTGCAAATAATAATATTAATAACTTTATCATCTCAATTATTGATTATAAAATATTGACAATAATTGAATCAAATAACATGAGATACTATGCAGCAATTACTATAACAATAATTTAACAAAACTGAGTGACTTCTCACGTAAGCATCAATAATCAATACCGTGTGCTACTATGCAACTATGCATATTATCAGATTTACTTTTAACAATCGGGTGTTTCAATGCTTAATGGTAAAACATCCGCCGTTATTTTCATAAAGTATTTTTTTCGTTTTCTCAATCCGACGATAATTCCGCTGTGGGGTCCACCAATGATTGTGCCGTTATACTTAATATTTCTGTTAAAACGAATATTCCCCACCAATCGAATATTATATACCAACTTAAGGTTTTGCAAAATTTATAAATATTACCCACAACTATAACATTATATCAAATTCATTCCATAATATTCAAAAATGATATTTATAGAAAATTCATCTTTATTCATAAATGTTGGGGTCTTATATGTACTATTAGGGGAGGTGGTGCAAGTTTGATAATACTTGCAGGACTAAATTAAAAATGAAAGAAAAGATGAAGGTATTATACTGTAATATTCTGAGTCCCAAAACGTGCAATTATCGAAACTATGTTTTCCTATAAATAGAAGCTCATTCTTCTTTCATTCTCACCAATTCACTAAGACTCACAAGAGCAATTAGAGAGAGAAGCTTTAGAGAGAAAATAGAAGAGAAGTCTGCTACCTCACTATTTCAGTATCCAATCTTCTTCTGAGGTAAGGGATATTATTTTTTTCAGTATTCATAAGGAATAATATTTTCTTCCATACTCTGTAGTATGTGAGTAATATTATTTTGTCTCGTATTCCCGATTATACCCTCATTTTATTAAAGTATTGCTTCTATACTCGTGAAATTAGTAGAATATCCTTAAAATTTAAGGCTTCATCTAGTATCGCTTCACAAGGATATTTTCCTAACATTCTTGTTAAATTTTAAGTTTTTCATGCCGAGATAATCGTCCAATGAGTAGTATTCATTTTTACGGTACTATTCACAAAGTACTATTCACGGGGTACTATTCACAAAGTACTATTCACGGGTACTATTCACAAAGTACTATTCATGAGTACTATTCCCAAAGTACTATTCTTGAATTTTACTCTACAAAGCGGTATCATGTTGACAATTTGGACATTATTGAATTCTGAATAAATTAAATTATAAATCTTTAAAAATTTATCATTTTCTTTCTTTTAATTGAATTCTTATATCATTGTCATCATCCTCATGCTTATATTGTGATAAAAGTCATCTTTGGCTTACGTGCATAGATGGACTATTGATTGGTATGATTATGACTAGGGATTATTCGGTATAATCATGACCGTAATGTTACAAATGATGTGGTAAAAGTCATCATTGGCCCGTAGTGCATTGATGGACAGTTGTTGATATGATCATAACAATTGATGATTACATGAATATCCTTGGCCCGTAGTGCAGGGATGATTCGATGATGTGGTTTATTTATTGTCGAGTCTCAAATGATAAAGTTGATAAAAAACTTTTTAAATCATAGAAGATAGTAGATATCATGCTCTACTTGACTCTTCTAATGGATTGCTTGTTCCGCTACAGTTAAACTTGATGTTTATTATATTTTATCAGTTTAACACTGTTGAAGGCTAACGATTATTTATTCTGCATTATCTTAGTCATAATATTTCTTACTGGGCTAGTTGAGCTCACCCTTTATTTTCATTGTTCTCTTCAGAAAATGAGAATATAGCTGGGACTAGTCGGGAACGGAGTGATGGTCCAGATGTTTGCATTAGTAGTCCTCACTATTTAGTGAAATAGTGTGATAATAAATGTAATAAGGACTCCATTTGAGTTTGAATACTGTCTAGAAGACAATATTCGTATTAAAACTTTCAGCTTATGTTTTGTCGTATTTTACACGACAGTTGTATAATTAAGTTGTATTTGAATTTTATACCATGTATTTGGCGACTCAAGATGGGTGATGTATACCTATTTTGGGGGCGTCACACTATCATATGCCAATTGTTTGGTATGGATTCAAAGGTAAGCATGAGTATTAATAAACAAAAGTATTTTACATCGATTATTCGATGGGCACGTAGGTTGCCAAAACATAAACGTAAATACGTTTAAATGATGAATGTTGATCAACATAGAGTACTATATACTGATCACCTAAAAGTGCGCGTAAGATATATAGGACTTACGGTCTTAGTCTCGGGTTGTCCTTTTTCATGAATGAAAACTAAAGAGAATGTTCATGGTCTTTGACCTACTAAGAATTCCTAAGTTCCTATAAGTACTTCAGAATTATTTTATGAGAATGAACAGTGCTATACAATGTTTCATAGTACTTCATAGCTATTTGTTCGGTTATTGAAGAATAATCATATGATTCTCGACGTGGTATTTATATTATACATTTTTAGATTTGTTGAGCTAGTTTTGCTCACTTTTTGCTTGAATTATATGATTGCAACTAAGGTTGAACGAACTGAGTGTTCTAAGAAAGATAAAGACAAGTCTAAGATGGATAATTAGTTATCCTGTAATAGACTAGTATATTTGTATGTATTATACTTATGAACAATGAAGAATGTATTCGGTTTCAGAACCTGGGCAAGACTTTATTATTATTGTAATAAGAATGTAGTTAATACACTCATTGTGTTGTTGTTTCAATGGAATGAATGTATAGTTATGAGTACCGTGTAGCACCATATGACGGGTTGGAAGATACCCAGATTTGGGGGCGTCACATGTTGGTATCAAAGTATTAGGTTATAAAACTTAAGGGGGGAAGAACCTTAGGAAGGTTAGTAGATGAGAAGTAGAAGTGAATGAACTCTAGTAGAACGAGTTAATTAAGTATTGAGGAAACTCAGTACCGAAAGATTTAAAAGATTGAAATTAACCCTAAATAAATTAAATGTGATTTATTCCTATACTATTGTGTATTATGTACTAATCAACGTGTTATGTGTTACTGTAGATGTCCATCGATAGCTACATGTATAGGGATATACTCGTAGTGAGCGAAGAGTTAGTGAACAGAGTAGAGCCGATTACAGCAAAGATGAGCTGCAGTACCAAAGGGTGATTATAGAAGAGTCCGAGCCTGAGAAGGAATTTTTAGAGGAGAACTATTCAAAGGGAGTTCTGGGATTGGCTTCATACCTTGATATGATGATCGATGTAGAGGAGGATATGGAGGTAACATCGGTTAATACGGTGGTACCTACACTAGAGCCAACACCTCCAGATACAATGAGGGCATTATATCTAGCGGTGCTTGACCGTAATGTGCAACTGCACAATATTGTGCAGAACCAGAAGGAGGAGATTAGTGATCTCCATGAGGCTAAGGAGTCTGCAGAAGCAGACTTCGAGATTGAGCATGATGAGAAAGTGCTCATTAAGGATAAGGACACGGGGTATAAGAAGGAGGCCGTAGAGCTTCGTAGAGAACCGGGGATGAAGGACCAGAAAATAGCATGGATGTCATACATCCATGACAGTGCTCATGAGGATTTTAAGCTGAAAGTTGCTTGTTATTCCAATGAGTCGAGACAGACTCGACATACTATAAGTCAGGATATTGTGTCGATTCTGGAAAATGAGAAACACGAGAATGCTGTTATGCAGTATTAGGAGTTTAGAATGGTAAATAATTTTGTGTAGTGACGTAAAACCCTCTTTTGTATAGTTAAAGGGTAGTCTTTTTGTAAATCCCAACTTTTGTGAAGTTCAATTGCGGGATAGAAATGTAATAGCTTTTGTCTATGGAAACAAATTGTAAATATTTTAAAACTATGATGAAGCATATGAATATAATGAAGTTTTTATATGCTTTGTTGTGTATGAGTTGTTATTTGGTGAATAATAACTAGGTAAACAAATAAGTAATAATGAAACATTGTTTATTTAATCAGAAAATGCCGCCAAGAAGGAGACAACGTAATCAGGAGGCTGAGTCCCATAACAATTGTAATAACCCGATATTTCCTATATAATTAAATCAAAAATTTTGTGTATAATTTTTTTTTAAGGTGAGAATATGTGCCAGATAAGGTGTATGTATTTATGTGATAAATAAAATATTTTTATTACATGAATAATTTCAAATAATTTTATTTTAGAATTGTTGATCATTATAAATTATATTCTTATAATAATTAGTTTTATAGTAAAAATGTTTTTATTATTTATTTTCCATAAAATATGATTATATATTATTTAAATAATATATGATATGATTATAGAATTATTATAATAACTATTTTATTATATGAATTTATTTTAGAATTAATTAAGCAAATTATTTAACTTAATTAATAATGGGATGAATATGTTAGAAAATCATATATGGAATCCAAAAACTAATTTTGGATTTTGATCAAGGAATAAAAATAATAATATAATATTAATTATATTTTAATTTTTTAATGCTATGATTATGTACTGTATATGTGTGGACTGATAATGGTTGTTCAATTATGTTGTATCACGACCAAACCCTAGCATTAATTTGTTTCACCGTATTGTGAAATTCAAATGGGAAATTCGAGATTGTGTTGTAACTGTGTTGAGTGAATTAAGTTGTGTAAGTAATTAGGTAAACCCTAATTATACTTAGAAAACCTAATTAATTAGAAACCCTAATTAATTTAGATTCCTAATTACTAAATTCGGAAACCTAATTTCTAAATTTAGGAACCCTAATTAGTAATTATAAACCCTAATTACTAATTGTAAACCCTAATCGTGAAATTAGAAAAAACTTAATTTTATAATTAAAAACCCTAAATAATAATTAGTAACCCTAATTGTTATATGGGTAATGCTAATTGCTAATTATTTGCTCTAATTGCTAAATTAGTAAGCTTAATTATAATTATTAAATTTTTAAACTTAATGTTTAATTTCTAAATATTAGAAAACCTAAATTTATTTCGAAAACCCTAATTACAATTTCAGAAAGTAAAATTTTCATTTTTAAACCATAAATTAGAAATCCTATAATTTTGTGCTAAACCTTAGGGTTAAACCCTAAGGATTTGACATGTTACATATTTGCAATTAAATTTATAAGGCTAATGACAATTATACCCCTCTTGCTTATTTGAAGAAACTTGTAGATCTTGGCCTATGTGTAGTTTTTCAACCACTCTAACCTAGCCTTGTGCTTACATATTACACATCTCAGCAGCAACATCTCACCCAAATGCATTGCACCACATTATATATATAGAATTAGAGAGAGAAAAGTCCATTATTTGGCCATTTGATCACCAACTCTCTAAAACGTACCTAGCCTGACGCACTCAAGATGTCTTGGGAGAAGTTCCCAGAATTGTTCAACAACAAGTACTTTCCCTAAAGTATTCGTCATATGAAGGAGGTAGAGTTCATCAAGGTGGAGCAAAACAATATGACCGTGTCGCAGTACGAGGCTAAGTTTGCCGAGTTTTCTCGGTTTGTATCCCATTTGGTCAATAATGAGGAGCGAATGACGCGAATGTTTCTAAGAGGTTTGAAATCCAATATACGTCAATACCTCATTTCTCACAAATTTGTTTATATTCAAATGTTGTGAATAGGGCTCAGTTATTGGAGCGCGATAATGAGTCAGCACAACCAAAAGGCAACGACCAACAACACGATAATAATCGTACTTGGCAGCAATCGGCCATCTAACAATGATAACCATCATAGGGAAATTATCATGCCATCAATGGTAACTATTTCTGCGTGGTAATCATGGCCAAGATAATAGAAGTGGAAATTTCAAGAAGAGAAGGTTCAATAATGATGGAAAGACAACAAAGACCAAAGACCCGCTTCAATGGAAGAAGAATGACCACCTTGGTCAGATGTTTCAAATACTTTTACGGAGGGACACATCCGTCAAACTGTGACGCAAAGAATCCAAAGCGTGTTTTAATTATGGAAGAGAAGGTCAGCTAGCTCGATTTTTTCGTATGGTGAAGTTAAGTTCAGCTGCGATAGTGATACCAAAGGATGTCCCAGACAAGCCAAAGCCGGTAGTTTAAGAGTGAATTTTTTTTTTACGAGGAACCTGAATAAAATTATCACGGGTAAGTTAATTATAAATTCTTGCAAAGTCTATACCTTATTAGATACCGGTTCTACCCATTCTTTTATCTCTTTTGTTTGCGCTCAACGTTTAAATTTGGATTCGGAGAAATTAGACTTTGACTTATTGGTTGAAACTTCGATATTAGAAACCTTCGTTACCTCCACTGTTTATAAATCTTGTTGATTCAAATTGACACTTTCACGTTACCTGCCAATCTTATCTCTTTGAAAATACTTGCCTTTGATGCGATTTTAGGAATCGATTGGTTAACTACTCATCATGCTTTTCGTAAGGTTGTTAGCTTTTATATTCCTAACCAACCTGTTATGCGAATTCAAGCAACCAAACCACTAAAGTCAATCATTGTTATATCAAGCCATACGTAAAGAGCCCCGGTCCTTTCGTTGTTGACTTCCTTGTGTGGAATGCACAGAAACCAGACTTTCTATAGGTGACGTCGTGAATGACGATGGCAAGTTGATAGGTATCAATGTGATGTACTATCCAAGTCTTGGATGAGGGTCACAGTTTTGAATGATATTTCTATTGTTAATAAATTTCCTGACGTATTCTTGAAGACTTCTTAGCCTACCCCTAGAGCGTGAAATCGAATTTTTTATTGACCCCAGTACAAAACCCATTTCTTAAACCCTCAAATATTTCTTTAACTAAAATGAACGTAACATGCGCCAAAGATGTTGACTCAAGCTGTTGAAGATTACGATTGTACCATTCAATACCATCATAGGAAAAGCGAACATGGTAGCTAACGCGTTGAGTAGAAGATCGTATGCGATTACAAGTACGAATATACGAACCCACGTGAAGATAACGAATATACGAGTAGAATCGACTTTAATCGATAAAGTTAAAGCCGCTCAAGCTACACACCCGGAGCTGATGAATGTGAAGAAGAAGGTTCAAGAGGGCGTTATTCTAGAAGCAAGAATGGTCGAAGAGAGGAAATCTCAACCCTCGATTTAATTGGCCCATTTGAAATCCTCGATGAAGTAGAAACTGTGGCCTATAGACTCGTTTTACCGCCAAGTATGTTGCGTGTTCAGAACATTTTTTTTCGTATCGATGTTACATAAATATGTGGATGACCCGAACCACATTATTAAATTAGAACTAAACGATATAACAGAAGATTTAACATATGAGGATATACGTGTTAAAATCTTTGATAAGAAGGATCGTATTCAACACTCAAAGGTTATACCTCAACAATTAGAATCTGAAATGAAGTTAAGGTATCCTCACCTCTTCGGCATACCAGGTACGTACGTAAATTTCGAGGGCAAAATTTCATAAGGTGGGGAGATTGTGAGACCCCAGATTTTATGAATAAAGATTTAATTTTCTCGAAATATTTTTTTAAATATTATGGTGAGGATTTGAGATAGTGTTATAGTTGTGGGTAGTATTTATAAATTTTGAAAAGTATGCAAGTTGTTGTATAATATTTGATTGGTCGGGGAATATTCTTTTTATCGGGGAATAAACGTACGACGGTACAATCATTGGTGGACCCCACAACGAAATTATTGTCGGATTGAGAAAATGACAAAAATATTTTTATTAAAATAACGACGGAAGTTTTACCGTTAAAACTGTTGAACTACTCGGTAGTAAAAGTACAGTAATACGCGTGGTTGCATAGTAGCACACGGTATTGATTATTGATGTTTACGTGAGAAGTCACTCAGTTTTGTTCAATTATTACTACAGTAATTACTGCATAGTATCTCACGTTATTTGATTCAATTATTGTCAATATTTTATATATTATTAAATTAATAATTGAGACGACGAAGTTATTAGTATTATTATTTGTAATACTAACGATGTCCAGAAGTTCTTCCAAGGAGAGGTTTGGTCACCTAATTGCGCGCTAATAGGGAGAAATTCTTATTGGAAAGTCCCCTCTTTCCTGGGAACGACCTGTTCGATTAACATTGTGAATTATAATAATAATGATAAATGTTGTTAAATATATTAAGGTGTCTTTTTATGAAGTCACGAAAGTTTATATATATATATATTATATATAAATTTTGTTTTATTAGTATTATTAATGTAATAAAATGTAAAAGCTTTTATATAAAATAGAATACTTTTATAAAGTTATTTGTTTTATTAGACAATAATTAGAATATATTATATTCCATTATGCATAGTATTTTGCATAGTAAATTTTTTTATATAAAACAAAATACTTTTATAAAGTTATTTGTTTTATTAGACTATAAATAGAATATATTATATTCTATTATGCATAGTGTTTTGCATAGTAAAATCTTTTTATATAAAACAGAATACTTTTATAAAGTTATTTGTTTTATTAGACAATAATTAGAATATATTATATTTTATTATGCATAGTGTTGCATAGTGCCTGTATAGTGTTCTGCATAGTAAATCAATATGGACCGTCCGTTTAAAAGTAAATCAATATGGACCGTTCATGAATTAGTTATTATTCAGTCTATTCTCCTATAAATAGAAGCTCATTCCTTCATTATTTCTTACGAATTCACTGAAACTCTAGACATAGAATTCTTCTTCTATAATCTTGAGCGTATTTCTTTAGAGTTTAAGAAAGCTTTGAGCGTAGTGCAAGTTTTCTTCAAGTATATCCCCGCCCTACCCGTCGGATTACTCTTCTTTATAAGGTAAGGCATATTATGTGTTGTACTCGTAAGGGGTATTATTTCTTTCCTCTTCATGAAGAGAACTTCTGTTATTCCATTCTTTATCATTATGTTGGAATAACCTGTCTATGCGAAGTATCGCATACATGGTGAAATTTTTCTGTTATTATGTGCTTTATTATTCTGTTGGAACATCCTGTCTATGCGTTTACGCATGACCTGGTTCCGTTCTTTATTATTCTGTTGGAACATCTTGTCTGTGCGGTTTACGCATGACATGGTTCCTTTCATTATTATTCTGTTGTAACATCATGTCTGTGCGGATTACGCATGACCTGGTTCCATTCTTTATTATTCTGTTGGAATAACCTGTCTGTCCGGTCTATCGCATGCATGGTGATTTCTTCTGTTATTCCATTCTTTATTATTTTGTTTGAATAACCTATCTATGTGGATTATCACATGCATGGTGAATGATCCTTTGTATTCATTCCTTATTAAATTACGGAAATGATCTGTCTAAGTGGATTACCGCATGGCGGACGAAAATCAATTTGCAGTTGCATATATTCTCTTATACTCAGTTGGTTAAAGCTTTGACTTCTATACTCCATGAAATTAGTGGAATATCCTTGATATTTGCGCTTCATCCAGTATCTTTTCATGAAAATATTCTTCTGAGCATTCTTGAATTTTACTCCACAAAGAAGTATCATGTTGATAATTTGGACATTATTGGTTCATGGATAAATTAATTCTTGAACTTGTTTTATTGAATTATTATGTCAGTGTCATCATCCTCATGTTTATATTATGTTGAAAGTCATCTGTGTCCTGTAGTGCATAGATGGACTTGGTATGATTATGACTAGGGATTATTCGGTATAATCATGATCGTAATGTTACAAATGATGT
Source organism: Panax ginseng (assembly GCA_020205605.1). NCBI lineage: Eukaryota > Viridiplantae > Streptophyta > Magnoliopsida > Apiales > Araliaceae > Panax > Panax ginseng. Next base: position 71,845,809 of record CM035145.1, read on the forward strand.
GAAAAAAGTCCTCATTTACCCGTAGTGCATTGATGGACAGTTTTTGGTATGATTATGGTTATGGATTCTCTTCGGTCAAGGGTGAAAAGATGAATTATTTTATGGTATGATCAGGACTGTTGATGAAAACACAATTATTTGGCCCATAGTGCATGAATAATTCGTGGTCGTGATACTAAAGAATATCCTTGGCCTGTAGTGCAGGGATGATTTGATGATGTGGATTATTTTTTTTAAGTCGAGTCTCAAAATATAAAAGTGATGGAAAACCTTTTAAATCATAGAAGATAGCAGATTTTATTCTCTACTTGACTCTTCTAATGGATTGCTTGTTCCGCTGCAGTTAAACTTGATGGTTGTTATATTTTATCAGTTTAACACTGTTGAAAGCTAACGATAATTTATTCTGCATTATGTTAGTCATAATATTTCGTATTGGGCTAGTTGAGCTCACCCTTTTGCTTTCATTATTCTCTTCAGTAAATGAGAACGTAGGGACTAGTCGGGGAACGGAGTGATAGTCCAGATGATAGCATTAGTAGTCCTCACTATTCTATGAAATAGTGTGATAATAAATGTATTGAGGACTTATTTTGAGTTTGAATACTGTCTAGAAGACAATATTTGTACTTAAACTCACCGCTCATGTTGTATATTTAAGATTGTATTTGTATTCTGTACCATGTATTTGGCGACTCAAGATGGGTAATGTATACCTATTTTGGGGCCGTCACAATTACGTTGTATCATGACCAAACCCTAGCATTAATTTGTTTCACCCTATTGTGAAATTCAAATGGGAAATTCGAGATTGTGTTGTAACTGTGTTATGTGAATTAGGTCGTGTAAGTAATTAGGTAAAACTCTAATTATACTTAGAAAATCTAATTAATTAGAAACCCTAATTAATTGAGATTCCTAATTACTAAATTCGGAAACCTAATTTCTAAATTTAGGAACCCTAATTAGTAATTATAAACCCTAATTACTAATTATAAACCCTAATCGTGAAATTAGAAAAAACATATTTTTATAATTAAAAACCTTAAATAATAATTAGTAACCCTAATTGTTATATGGGTAATGCTAATTGCTAATTATTTGCTCTAATTGCTAAATTAGTAAGCTTAATTATAATTATTAAATTGTTAAACTTAATGTTTAATTTCTAAATATTAGAAAACCTAAATTTATTTCGAAAACCCTAATTACAATTTTAGAAACTAAAATTTTCACTTTTCAAACCCTAAATTAGAAATCCTATAATTTTTTGCTAAACCTTAGGGTTAAACCCTAAAGGTCAAACCCTAAGGGTTTGATATATTACATATTTGCCATTAAATTTATAAGGCTAATGACAATTATACCCCTATTACATTATTTGAGGAAACTTGTAGATCTTGGCCTATGTGTAGTTGCTCAACGACTCTAAACCAGCCTTGTGCCTACATATTACACATCTTAGTAGCAACATCTCAGCCAAATGCATTGCACCACATTATATATATATAGAATTAGAGAGAGAAAAGTCCATTATTTGGCCATTTGATCACCAACTCTCTACCAAGTCCCTCTCTCTCCCAAAACCCACAAAATTTATTTCTAGACCAGTCCCAAACAAAGCCCACTAACACATAAATCAAATCAGAAAGACAGATTCAAGGATCAAGGTGTAAAGAGGTATAAAAACCCTAGCTTGAAAATCATGTGATCTGTTGTTAGATGTTGTGTTTTTGTGTTAAAATATGTTGTATGTGGTATATAATGATGATATGGATTGCTAGATGTTAGATCCATAACATCTAGAAGCTCGGATTTGATGATTTTAAAAATCTAGAAAAATTTTAAAATGACTCTGACAACCAAATGTTAGACCCTTTAAATCTTTGGTTGTTAAGTATTTCGGGTGTTTTATGTTTTATATTTGTAGTATATCATTAGATCTTTGTTCTGAAGATTGAAAAAGGTCCATATCTGTTATGGATTAAAAGTTATAGGCAGTCAAAGGCCGTTGACCAGCCATGACCAAATTGATCCGGGTAACCCAGATTGTTACCTAGAAATGTCTGACAAACTTTTCTGTGGCTTTGATCTTGCTTCTATTTGATGTTTTGTGCTTGTTGTTGTAATACAGTTGTAACCGGATATGTGGACTCTAGATCCATGCTATTAGACCTCTTAAACAACACATAGGTTGGTAGTAGTGGGTGGTCAAACTGAGCAACTCGATCATGAAATCCAGTTTCTGGAATTTCCAGAAACCGTTAGAACATTATTTTTGACAACCTTTGACTGGACATGATCTCTCAGATTTAATGTTGTTAGCTTGATATTATGTATTAGATATGTTGTCTTGTATGTTATCTACAGACTGAAACCATAAGAACACAAAAACGTTACCAGGATTGCAAGTTATGGAGATCTAAAGTAGGTACCTTGAACTGTTCTTCATTTCTGGAAAACCCAGGAATGAAGAATATCGTCTGACAATATTTTTGAGAGATTAAATCTCTTTGTTGTTTAATGATTTGACTATGGAATCAGTTTGTAGTTATAGTATTACATGAGTACCAGATTCCTAAAACTTTAAATGACCAGAAAACTTTAAGATCAAGTATTGGTGACTGGTTAAACATGCCATCTAGTTAACTGACTATGCATTTCTGGGTTTCAAGATGAACACGAAGAACACCTATAGCGACGGTTCTGTCGCTATAAAAATAATTATTTTTATTAAATAATTAGTAATAAATACTTTTTAATTATTAAAAATACAAAATAAATTCTTAAAAATTATTTTAAAATCTGAATATTAGTTTTTAATTATTTTGAATATATTTCATAAATATTTAATATTTTTGGAATATTAAAGGTATTTAATTTATTTAATTATAATATTAAATAAATTATTTAAAAAATAATTTTAATACTTAAAAAATCATTTAAAATTATATTATGTTATAAGAAAATATTTGAAGTTATTTTCTATAACTTTTAATATTTTGTGATGAAATTTCATTAATAAATTAATAATAATGATATTTAAATTATTTAATAAATGTATTAAATAAATGATGAAAAATAGAATTAATGATTTAAAAAATTATATAAAAATAATTTAAAGGATTATAAAAATATTTTAAGTTATAAAATATTACTTTTGATATTTTGTCATGAAAAATATTAATATTTTAATATTAATGATATTAGATTTATTTAATACTTATATTAAATAAATTAGTTTAAAATCGATTTTAATATTAAAAAATCATTTTAAATGAAAATAAAGATTTTAAAAATATTTTAAGTTATAAAATATAACTTTCAATATTTAAAGGAAAATCTCATTAATTATTTACTATTAATGATGTTAAAGTTAATTAATAATTATATTAAATAAATTAGTTTAAAAATGATTTTAAAAATGATTTTAAATGATAATAAATTGTTTAAAGATGTTTTAAGTTATAAAATATAACTTTTAATATTTAAAGGATAATTTCATTAATAATTTAATATTAATAATATTAATTTAATAATAAATGATATTAAGTTTTTTAATAATTATATTAAATAAATAGTTTTAAAATGGTTTTATTTATTTAAAAATCATTTAATAAGGATATTAATGATTTAAAAATATTTGAAGTTATAATTAATGACTTTTAATATTTTGATAGATAATATTGTAATATTTTAATATTAAGGGTAATTATTTAAAAATGATTTTAATTGTTTTAAAATCATTTAAGGGTAATATTTGTAAGACCCCAACTTTTATAAATAAAGATAAATTTTTTATAAATATCATTTTTGAATATTATGGAGTAAATTGATATAATGTTGTAATTGTGGGTAATATTTATAAATTTTACAAAGTACGCAAGTGGGTATATAATATTCGACTGGTCGGGGAATATTCGTTTTAGCAGGGAATATTCGTACGACGGCATAATCATTGGTGGACCCCACAACGAAATTATTGTCGGATTGAGAAAATGACAAAAACACTTTATGAAAATAACGGCGAAAGTTTTACCGTTAACTCGTTGAAACACCCTTATGTTAAAAGTACGATGAATACGTGAGTTACATGTTAAGAAAGCACATGGTTTTGATTATTGATGCTTACGTGAGAAATCACTCAGTTTTGTTCAATTATTGCTATAGTAATTGCTGTAAATTTTATTTATTATTTGGATTCCCACTTACCCATTTTTTCAAAATAATAGGTAAAAAATTATTTTATAATAAAAGGTGTGGCCACTAGTAAGGTTGATGTCTTATTGGTGGAGATTTGAAATGGATGGGGGGAAGAAAGTCTAGCTACGGGTGATGTGAAAAAAGTACTATTATTATATGATATTATATATATAATAATTGTGTGGGTGTGTGATTATATCATGTGATCAATTATATATATATGTATTATTGTACCTTATTTTGTTTTTACTGATAATACTTTAAAATTCATGGCCTAAAATTCACACGTCGCTGCTAAATAATTCATCCGTGAGATCATTCTAAGCATTGCGACTAAAACAAAGATCCCTTCAAATCTCCTATAAATAGAAGCTCATTTCTTCATTATTTCTTACGAATTCACTGAAACTCTAGAGAGAAAATTATAGAGAGAGAAGAAAAGTGTTTTGTTATTTCACTACTCTTATATCCAGTTTCTTTTACGGTAAGGGGTGTTATTCTTTCTTATTCATGAAGAGAACTGTTCTTATTCTATTGCTTATTATTCTGTTAGAATAACCTGTATACGCGGTCTACCCTATACTTGGTGACATTCTTCTATTAATCTGTTGAAACATCCTGTCTGTGTGTTTTACACCGGACCTGGTTCCGTCTTTATTATTATTCTGTTGGAACATCTTGTCGATTAGGTTTTTACACCGGACTGGTTCCGCTCTTTATTATTATCCTGTTGAATATCCTCATCGTGTGTTTTTTACACAGACTCGTTCCGCTCTTTATTATTCTCATTGGAACATCCTCAGCTTGCAAATTTTGCCTGACCTAGTTCCGTTATTATTATTCTATTAGAATAACCTGTCTATGCGAAGTACCGCATGCATGGTGATTTCTTTTTGTTATTCCATTCTTTATTATACTCAAATGGTTAAAGTTTTGACTTCTATACTCCATGAAATTAGTAGAATATCCTTGATATTTGCGCTTCATCCAAATCTTTTCATGGAAATATTCTTTTGATTATTCTTGAATTTTACTCTCTACAAAGCAAAGATAATTTGTGGTGCATGAATAATTTGTGGTTGTGATACTAATGAATATCCTCGGTCAGTAGTGTGTGATGATGTGGATTATTTATTAAAGTTTGAGTCTCAAATATATGATGATGAAAACCTTTTAAATCATAAAAGATAGTAGATTTTATTTTCTACTTGACTCTTTTAATGGATTGCTTGTTCCACTGCAGCTTAAACTTGATGTCTATTATATTTTATCGCTTTAACATTGTTGGAGACTAATGATAATTTATTCTGCATTATCTTAGTCATAATATTTCTTACTGGGCTAGTTGAGCTCACCCTTTCTTTCATTGTTCTCTTCAGGAAATGAGAACATAGCAGGGACTAGTCGGGGAACGGAGTGACGGTCCAAAGGATAGGATTAGTAGTCCTCACTATTCTGTGAAATAGTATGTTAATAATTGTAATGATGACTCCTTTTTAGTTTGTATAATCTCTAGTAGAAAATAATTGTATTCAAACTCAAAGTTATGTTTTGTCGTATTATACACGACAGTTGTATTAGTAAGTTGTATTTGAATTCTGTACCATGTATCTGACGACCCAAGATGGCTGATGTATACCTAATTTTGGGGGCGTCACAATATTAGTACTTTAAAAATACTTTGAGTTATTATAAATAACTTTAATATTTTGGCAATGGTTTCATTAATGATTTAATATTAATTAAATATTAATGATAATAGAATTGTTTAATATTTAAATCATTTAATAGTGATTCTGGTGTTTGAAAATTTATGATAAATTATAATAAATGTTTAAAAATTATTATAAATTATTTAAAAATAATATGACTGATACTTATAGATATTGAACTACATGATAGAGTCTTAGACTCAATAATTACCCGATAAAGCCGTCGGTACACTGACATGTTTCAGAACTTGATCTGGACTTAGATATTTGACTATATTAATATTTGTTTGTGTTTCAATAAATGTTGAATATGTGTGACAATGTGAATAGGTTATGTTTGGACTGCAATAAGCAGTGCTATGTGTTATAGTATGTTATTCTAATCGATCAAATGATATTATTAATGATAGGTTTCGGTATAAAAGATAAAACTAAGTTGCATAACTGTAAGCAGCAGACCAGACAAGTATTTTACCTTTGCATTTCCTTTATGCAATGGACATGAGTAAGAAGTTTCAGAATTATATTATTATTGTATTAGATTATTAATCCTATTGTGATATATACTATATCCGATCATTGTTTATCAACATATTAGTATATTGTAATTCAGATATATATTATGTTCATTAATTTCTATATATGGTTATACAAGTGTCCTCACTTGGATAATCATTGTATTTAATCACATGTTGATATATATATATATATATATATATATATATATATATATATATATATATATGTGTATAAAGCCGTCTAAGCTATTTGACCCAGCTAGACACAGATTCAGAAATATGAATATGATAAAACCTTTTTGTATCCAATCAAATTATTTTGGTTCAGATTCCAGACTAAGTATGAACATTCAGATCAAGGGAAAACTTTTATGCGCCCAAGGCGGACAGAGTGAACGATAATATCTTTCTTGCAATTTAGTATTGATCAATAAAGGGTCCATGAGATGTACACCATCGTGCCCTTAAGTTATGACGGTTTATAGATAAAGTTCTGTCTAACCTTTTTGAAAATAGAAAACAATGTTCATAGTATGTCGACTACCCTATATATATAGTCAATACGTAATTCCAAAAATTTGAGATATAATTGTTATGTTATTATTATCGGTTCAGTTTACTTCACAACTATAAATTCGTTGTACAAGTGATGTACAAAGAAAACATTTATTTCTTTCAGCTAATTATATTTATAATTGTTATTACTTGCTGGGCACCAAAATGCTCATTCTTGCTTTAAATTTAAATGTTTTCAGCTAGGCATGATCAACCTGAAGGTTCAGACAAGAACAAGTGAAATGGAAATTAAACAGAATATGTTTAATGGTATCTTTTGTAATAGTTAGACTATATTAAGATAATGATATGTATTATATATCATGTAAAGAATGTAGTAAAGGTTGCGTACTTGGGATTGGACTCTGATAAATGTAATTTAAGTTTGATATTTATATTATTGTTATTATTATTAGTATTATTTTTGCTCATAGAAATGGTATCGTAAAGCACCGAGTTCGGGTTTCAAGAACCTGAATTTGGGGGCGTTACAACGATAATTAGGGGGGGGTCAAAATAACCCTATGCATGAGTTCGTTAATTTATTAATGGCTGTATTTAATCAAACTGGGGGTAGAGCTCCCGTAGTACCTAGGGTAGCCAAAAAGACTACCTTTAAAGAATTTAAAAGTGTAGGTCCGCCTAAGTTAAAAGGAACCATAGACCCAATAGAGGCCCAGACATGGGTAAAGGAAATAGAGAAGGCGTTTGTTATTACAAACGTGGGTGAGGCGCAAAAGACTTCTTTTGTGACTTACATGATGAAAGGGGAAGCCAACTTTTGGTGGGAGGCTCACCAAGGTGGGTGATGAGTGGGATTTATACCTGCGAATAAGAACCTTTGTGGTTTAAGTTGTAGCTTATTTTTAGTTATATAGTTATCTTATATATATATTATTGTTATTATATCTAATTTCTATGATGTAGGGCTTTACAGATATTTTACAGCTTCCAAGGGCATAATGGGAATTTTTGCTGCATTGGCGCCGCAGCGCCAAGGATAAACTAAGATCCCGTGTCGCAGCGCCGCAACACCTTGGAACATGCTGGAAACTCGTGTCGGAGCGTCAAGTTCAATACTGATCTTCGCGCCGTAGCGCCGCCCCTTGTCATGGGCTAACGCCAGCCTCGCACCGCAGCGCCAAAGTCTCTTCATGGAGTCACGCTGCAGCGCGACCTCCGGTGTTTTTAATCCAACGTGGCACCGCATCGCCACTTGCTAGTTCAATGCTCGCGCCGCAGCGCGAGCTCTGGTGTCCAGACAGTAAAGTGCTTTTAATGACCTAAAGAAAGAGAGGATCAGATATATGAGACAGACAGCAGCCGCCTGCAATAGAGAGAGACATATAGCTTAGACTAGGATTTATTATAGTATTAATTTCTTAGAAGAGAAAGAAACTGTGGTTCAAGGAGGAAGAGTTATTGCATCCGACAAGAGCTCAAGAGCTACACGGAGAAGAGAAGATTTGGAGACAAAAAACTTCCAAACAGGGGTTTTTTTTTTTTTTCCAAATCTCCCATTTATTTGTGTATTACTGAGAATGTGGAATGTATTAAAAATGAGTATTAGTAGCATGGTTATGAACTAATTCCAATTTTAGGATTGCAATGTAACCTTTTGTTTAGCTTAATTTTATCTCCTATTTTATATAATAAATCATTTTGGAATGGGTTATTGTATTTCTTGCTTAATGACTAATTTCTTGATAGAGAAATTGATATTGATATTAATTGATATTGAAAAATGGATGTTACTATCTAACCTTTAAATACAACAACACCTGTTATGACCATGCCTATGGAATGTGTGCATAAACTACTAATAGGATAGATATATCTCTATTTGCCTTGTGTAGCCTTGAGACTAAGCTTAATGACCCTAGTCTAATTTCTTTCACCAATAGACATATTGTGATTTATCTAGCTAGGGATATGCATTAGACCTTCGACAGAAGCTTTTGTGTAGTTCTTGTTCTCGGTTGATCATTCCTTGATTCGTTTGTATTATGGAGAGATAGGAGATTAGGCGACGCATTAGGTGAATTGTAATCTTATCTTGACTTCCTAGTACAACTACTTCTCTTAGTTTTCACTTTTAAATTCAAATAGCATAACACACCATCATATTTCACTTGTTTAGATAAGGCAATATAGATGTAACGACCGAGAAATTCAGATCTTTTGTAAAATAATTTTATTTAAATTAAATAAATAAAATTATATTATTTGTTATTATTATGTGTTAGTAAGATGAATGTCGTTTTATAACCTAGAAATGTTGGAAAATCATAGTATTTGACTACTTGAAGGAATTAAAGTGTTTGAATTTCCAAGACGCAAATAAAAGCTTTCCGAGAAATTTTCTGAAAAACACTATTCATCGATTTCTGTTCGGGAATTATTTTTGAACTTCCGAGAAATACGAAACGATAGAATATCGAGGTGAGATGGATTATGTAATAATAATTCAAGTATGGAAAAAGTAATTTTTTGCCTGCGGACTAAATTTGAGAACGTTAGGGAAAATAAGGCATTAAGAAGCTATTGTAATGATCGTATGATACGTATGTATTGTACGAGGAAATGAATACGAGTATGATATGAAGTATTATACGAGTATATATGAATGATGGTATATCGTATATTATGAATTAGTATATGAGTTATAATACGAGAATAATACGTAAATAATACGTATAAGGCTTTTAGCCAAATGAAATGGACTTGTAGGATTGTTTAGCAAATTGTAAAGTCCACTAGAATTGAATGTGAAAGCCCAAGTATTTGTTAATGTTAAGTCCAATTAAGTTGGTTAATACAAGCCCAAAGCTTAAGTTAAGCAAATTAAACCTAAGCCCAAGCTATGATCCAATGGGTTAGGGTGACCCATGGGGCAACCCTTGATCATATGGTTATTCTCGGTGACCAAGATAATTATGTGGTGACCAAGATAATGTTGTGATGGCCAAGTAATTAGTGTAGGGGGGCAAGTTTACTTAATCGCTAAGTATTGAATAGTATGGAGGTTACTAAGGAGGTGGGATGGGCTATTGTCCATTATACCCTAACCTAGTAATTCCTATAAATAAGAGAGTTTGGATTTCATTTGCCTTGTTCAATATTTCATCCAACACTTTCAACTTATTTGGTAGAGAGAATAAGCAAGTATAAGTTAGACTTCCATTATAAGAAAAGAAGAAGAACAAGTTTAATCATCAAGGGTAAGCCTCATATGTCATAAATCTTCAATCTCTACCATTGTAGGTTGATAAGAGAAGTGTGGATTAATGAACATGTATGTTAAGAAATGATAAAAATGGATAATCTAAAGACTTAATTCTTAATAAGTCGTGAATAAACACTTTGTTCATGGATAAGCTAGGAACTAAGGAAGAACTTGTAAGACTTGTAACATGTTAGTATGATAAAAGGATGTAAGAATGTTGGTTAGAAGACTTAAATCATAATAAGTCATGAGAAATGAAATTATAAGTAGTTTATACTTTGATAAGATATAAACTCATGAAGAACAAGTAATAACTTATCATGAAAATAAGTTAATGAAATGAGTAGGTTAATATGTCAATATGATGGATAGAATCTATTTGAAATGATGAACAAATCATAAGTAACGAAGTTATGTCGGAATTCACACGATTAGACGATAATCGTCAAATTCGTAAAATTCTCAGAATGGAAGTCAAATTTTGATATTGAGCTCGGAAACATTGGTTTTCGATAGGAACAAGTCGTATTTGGAATTATAGAGTTTCGGACTCGAAAATGACCGAATTCCAACTTAGAACGAAGAAACGAGCGTTGAACGTTCACGAACGTTTATCGTTTTCGTTAAAAATGAACTAATATGTGAATTTTTAGTTAACGAAGTCGAAATTGTAAAATTCTTGCATGAACATTTAGAATATGTGATTTGTGAGCTAACGACTTTTGAACGAGCCAATTCAGACTTAAAATGATCAAATTTGGAGTCCAGAAAGTTCGCAAAGTTAAAAGCCTGTAAAACGTTTCTGGTGCACAGAGCTGGCGCCGCGGAGCCAGCCCAAGGCCAAAAAGGTGGTGTCGCAGCGCCGAAAAGGCCATAAACTATTGGAGTTCAAGGCTGCAACAATGACACATAACGTTGGGACTCAAGAAGAAGTCAAGTCCATCCTAATTCTAAGCCATCAAGTATGGCACATAGCATGCCTTAAGAAGGGAAGTCAGGCTGCAAACACAAAACTTTAGGGTTTGTATATGTATAGAAGAGAAGGATTATGAAGATAGAAAGAAAGTGAACTAATTAGAAATGAACTAAAGCTTGAATTAACATTATTTAAGACATTATTAAACCTTAAGTATGATAAATAAGGATTGAAGATAATAAATCGAACACGAATGTAATATGACATTGTAAACTATAACGGCAAGCCGGAACCAATAGTAACAAATCTTTTACAGAATTAGATTGAGAAGAAGGGTAAGATTCATTAGGAACCATGTGTGTTTATTCATGACCTAATGTGTTATGTTATGTGATCATCTACTCTAGAGACCTTAAGGACTTAAAGTGCACGTGTAATAACAGTAGCAGACGCTGAAGGCAAGTGTTCTAACCCTTGTTTCAGTTCAATCTGAACAAGCTTTGTGATTCATGTATTCTTACGCATGAATTGATGTATGATGAAGTCAAAGCCAATTCTTTCGGCTAGACTTACGATATGTTGGATTTCTTATAATCTGTTGAAGTACTGTCAATGTTTTACCAAATTATGTTGGTATGGTTTTCAAAAGAAGACTGAGTATGCTAAAATGTTTTGTCATCAAATTACATGCACGTGAGGTTGCCACAACTTAAATATATATACGTTTAAAGAATACAGTGTTGATCAATATAGAGTACTATAGGCTGATCACCTAGATGGGCTCGTATGATATGTCGGACTTACGAACTTAGTGTTGGGTTGTCCTTTTTAAAGAAAGTAGGAAATGCTCATGGTCTTAGACCGAAATTGATGTTTTACTGAATATTGTCATTATAAAATGTTTTGAAGGAAAAGAAGTGTTATTTTGAATTATCGATAGTACTTCATAACTATTGTTTGGTTATTGAAGATATATGATTTCTATGTTTCAAGCATGTCATTTAAATGAAATTGTTGCACTGGCTGAGCTTGTTATGCTCACTCTTGCTTGAACCATATGAATGCAGCTAAGATTGAACGGACCGAAGGATCCGGTAAAGATAAGGGAAAGGCTAAGGCAGACCATTGAACTGTCTATGTAATAGTATAGGTTTAATGTTGTAATGTATTTGATATTATGACAAAGAACTTATGTATTGGTTGTAAAGAACCTAGGAAGGGAATATTATTTTGGAATATATATAAGACATATTCATTTTTTTGAGGCATTTCAATTTAATGTATGTGTGAACTGTAGCACCGTGTAGCGCCATATGCTGGGTTGGAAGATACCCGGATTTGGGAGTGTCACAGGTTGGTATCAAAGACTTAGGTTATAAAACTTAAGGGGGGATTAGAACCTTAAGTCATAACCTTAAGAAAAGTTAAAGAAATAAAAAAGATGGAAATTAACCCTAAAAATGCATTATATATGTTATGTGTTTTTATTATTCTACTGACGTGTTCTAATCAAACTATTTGTTTTGTTGTAGATGTCAGGAGGAAACGAAATGGATAGGGATGTACATGTAGTCAATGAAGGGTCGGTGAATCAAGTAGAGATCATACCGAACCCAGTAGCAACAGAGCCTGAAGTAATAGTTGTTGAGTCTGGAGACTCAGAGAGCCTAGACCTTATGGCCATGTTCGATGGCATATCTGAAGATGAGGTGGAGGTGGTGTCTTTTAGCCCCATCGCACCTGAGGCAGAGATGACTTTGGGGGAGTTAATGAGAGCACTGTTCATGGTAGTATTGGATTGAAATATTCAATATCGTAAGGAAGTAAAGGAGCTGAAAGAAGAACTCCATGATGTCTTGGAGGATGAGACAGATGTGGGTCTATGTGGGAGTAGGAACATGACGAGAGAGTTTTAGCCAAGGACAAGGTCCATAAGCTAAAACAAGAGGTCTTTGAGCTTAGGCAGGAGCTAAAAACCAAGAAACAGAAGATAGAGAGGATGCCCTATATTCATAGGAGTTCGCATAAGGATTTCTTGTATTTCTCGAGAAAATCGGATCTTTAATGAAATAAATTTTTATTTAATTATGTGGATTAAATGAATTTAATTGATTAATTATGTGAATAAGATATTTGAAGGTCGTTCTATGACCTAGAATGTGTAGATGTGGTTAGTATTCTGGTTATGTGCTAGGATTAATTGTTTTGAATTATCAAGACAAAAATAAAGGTTTTCTGAGAATTTTTCCGTAAAAATACTATTCATCCGATTTTGCTCAAAGTTTAGGTTTGAAATTCCAAGAAACGCGTATTGATAGAATAGGAAGATGTAATGGAATATCCAATAATATTTCACTTATGGCAAACAAAGTTTTCGCCTGCGGACTTAAAACCTAAGGGTTAGTGAAGGAGATTTCAAAAGGGAAATGAAAGATGTATAATCATTTCGGTTATTATATGTATGATATACGAGTATAGTATGAAGAATACTATGACGTATAAATACGAATATCGTATGAATACTAAACGAAAAGAATACGTGAGTTATACGCGTAGAATACGATTAGTTCTTATAGGATTTTGAGCTAAGGACTTTGTACAATCCTATGCGATTTGGATTAATAGCAAGCCCAATGAACTATGGAATTATGTCTAAGTCAAGGCCCAATGTTAAGTTAAGACAAGCCCAATCCAAGAAACCGAACCGCGGATCGAACCGGAGGGGCAACCCATTGGAAGACCCAAGGAGGTGTGGGCCGCCACTTGGCCACCAAGTAAAGTGATTACTTGATGGCTAAGTTGTTGATGTGACAAACGAGATTTTTGTAATTTAATTTTAATATTTATTGAATTAAATAAATATTTTCGATGATTTAATTATTAGATTAAATAATTAATTGAGGCAATTGTGATAGATTAATTTAATGATATGTATTATATTTATTAAATTAATATAGAGAATTTTATTATTCAAAGTTAGTAATTATGTGAGCTTATTGAATTTAAATAAATATTTAATAAGCCTAATGTTATTTTAATTAATGTAATAATTAATTAGAGATTTAATAATTTAATATAATTAATTAATGAGAAAATTAATTATATGATTATGTGAATTTATGATAAATTATTATATTATATTTAATTTAATTAAATAAATTAATTGAGTTATTTTATAAAGGGCGTGACATGATTTAAACTGTAAGATAAAAGAGTTATTAAATTAAATGGGATTAAATCTTTTAAAGCTAGCCAAACATGGCCTTAGTGGGAGTTGAGGACAATTAACCCATGATTGGGTAACTGACCACAATGCGTCAGTTCCTTCCTATATTACTATGACGTCTTCTTTATTCCTTTCATTATTGCTAAGTCTAGAAAATATTCAGAGAGAGAGCTTGAGAATTGTCAGAGAGAATTAAGATTTTGAGAAGGAGACTAAGAGTGGGTAATTGAAGAAACATCTGAGTTTTCTAATCTACACCTTACACTCAGGGTAATCTCGTCCTTCCCAAATTATAAATTACGTTATTAAAATTTTTATGAATATGGCTTTCAAAGTTCTATAAGGTGTCTGTATTTATAAAGGGTATGGATTATGTGTTGTATATGTATTAAATGTTATCAAATCGTATTCAATTATATATTATGTAAGTTATCATGTCATCAGTTTCATGAAAATACGTCGTATATGTTGCTCAAAACTTACAGAGTATGGGTTTTGGCCATATGACCCTTATACGTAAATTTAATGTGTCAAACATAAATGGCTTTGTAAAATTTATTCTCGTATATTATTATGCATGTTAATATGAAGAGACCAAACTTTAAATGAACGGATTCGGTGTTATAACGAATCTGTAGTATTAATTTTCATGATTTATGTTCAAAACCTTCAAGAACATCAAAAGCAAAGTGAAATTTACATATTTTAATTTCAGAATTATGTGTTTTAATGGATTAAAATCATTATATAAATGTTGGGTAAGGATTATGTATGAATTATATCATGTGGGTTTGATTAAATTCGTGTAGTAATAATTTAATTGGAATTTTTTTTTTGTGTTACGCAATTTTTTTGCATTGCGTATCGCTTCGTTCGCTGCCATCATGCAGCCAGCCTCGCGTTTTAATTCCATTCCACATTAAATACATACATATCTAGCTTGTCTCAAAACTCAAGTCATAATACTATTGCAATACATGCAATGCAAAGGTTTAATACAAAAGTGGCGCCACAAATACCACTCTGCAGAATGTCCAGAAATGAATTATTTTTAATGTTCAAGTCTAACCACGTGATAACAACTTAAATTAAAGAACATAGAGATATGTTAGAAGTATAATGAGATATTAAAATAGATACTTAACATTTAATAACATAATTACATGTGGATTGAATTATTGAATACATAATTAGCTTATTGTTCATGAATTGTAAAGTATGAGACAATGAGTGTAGTAATTTGATTAAATGTGGTCATTATCAAAGTTAGACAAAGAGAATGAACTTTTGATGACTAGTATGTTATAATTGACTGGTATTATGAATGTAAATGATATGTAGGATTTAAATCAAAGAACAAGTTTAATTAAAGTGTAATCTACGCACGAGGCAAGTTTCCTAACCCTACTTGTTATCATTATTCAAGTTTACAAATCAAGTTCATTTCTTATGTTAAAGATTAATTATCTTTTCAAAGTATGATTATGTTATACAATAATTGTTCTATTGTATACTTAATGAGATTATTATTCATTTTAAATATCATTTATTGTTGAACCTTGTTAGACTAGCGAATCCTTATTGATTCAACTAGTCCATAGTTGATGAACGTTCTAAATTCAGAACCCTTATTGATTTATCCGCACCAAACTTCCGTTGGTGCGGACTCTAATGTCAAACTGAGATGAACAACCCTGCAAAGGGATTTACTTATACGTTAGCGTTAAGATATTGTGCATAGTGTGGTACTAAGGGCTGATCCCCTTAAGTACGAGAAGAAGAGTCCATAGTCTTATGACTGTTAAAGGTTTCAAGTATAACCCTTGATAACCTAGGACATAGTTCAAGGTCTTATGACCCTCAAAAATATTTTGATTCTTGTTATTCATTATTGATTCAAAAGTTGAGCTTTTATTTCAGAAGTCTTTGATTCATTCGCATGTTATTATACATTATTATTTCATTATTTTACTTATGGGCAATAGTGCTCACTCTTGTGTATTAATAACATTGCAGTTAAGAACGAAAGGTTCGACGAGCCTTCTACTAACAAAGGCAAGGGAAAGATTAACAAGTGATGAAGACTTGTTGTTTTATATGATGATGTATTTCTGTTTAAGACTTAAGTTAATGATGTTGTTTAAGACTTATTTGTTTATGTTTCTGCACAGATGTTTAAGGTTAGTATGACCTGGGATTATGTTTATTATTCAGATGTTGTAACCCCATAAGGGGAATATTTATTTCTATATATTGTATGGTTTGCATTTATTATGGGTAAATAAATAAATGATATTTGTACAGTGAACACCAAATCCCGTGGAATCAAAGTACCTGGATTTTGGGGTGTCACAGGTTGGTATCAGAGCCGTAGGTTATGAACCTGAGGTGGGGGAACAACCTTAGGTAGTTGTGATAAACGAGATTTTTGTAAATTAATTTTTATATTTATTGAATTAAATAAATATTTTTCGATGATTTAATTATTAGATTTAATAATTAATTGATGCAATTGTGGTAGATTAATTTAATTATATGTGTTACATTTATTAAATTAATGTAGAGAATAATTATTATTCAAGTATGTGATTATGTGAGCTTATTGAATTAAATGAATTATTTAATTAAGCATGATGTTATTCTAATTAATTTATTTATTAATTAGAGATTTAATAATTTAATATAATTAATTAATGAGAACATTAAATATATGATTATGTAAATTTATGAGAAGTTATTATATTTTATTTATATTAAATAAGATATTTGATTTATTGTGCAAATGGGTGTGACATGATTTAAACTATATGATAAATGTTTTATTAAATTAAATGAGAATAAGCCCTTTAAGGCTAGCCAAACATGGCACTAGTAGATGTTGAGGGCAGTTAACCCATGATGGGTAACTGACCTCAACGCGTCAGTTCATTTGAATACGACGTCTTCTTTTATTTCTTATTATTCCTAAGTCTAGAAAACAAACAGAGCATAATCTAGAGTTCACAGAGAAAAAATTGAGATTGAGAAAAGATTGTGAGTGTGAAATCAATCAAATACTTGTGAAAGGATCATCATTGATCATCTTCTAATTTATACTCTACAGGGTAATCTCCTCTTCCCAAATTTTAAATTTCACGTTGTTTAGGTTATATATATATGGCTTTCAAAACTTTTGTAAAGCCTCTGTAACTAAGAAAGGAGTAATGTTTATGGGTTATGTATGTATTAATATGTATCAAATCGTATTTAATTATATATATTATGTAAACAATGTCATCTGTTTCATGAAATTACATCGTGTATGATTGCTACAAAATTACAGAGTTTGGGTTATGGCCATATGGCCTTATACGTGATTTTAGTATGTCAAATATAAATGTTTTCATAAAATTTACACTCGTATGTTATTATGCATGTTGATACGAAGAGACCAAAGTTTAAATGAACGGATTCGGTGTTATAACGAATCTGTAGTGACAATTTTCATGTTTTATTTTCAAAACCTTCAAGAACATCAAAGTCAGTGAAATTGCATGCTTAAACTCTGTGATTATGTGTTTAATGGGTTAAAATCACTTTATATATGTTGGGTAATGATTATATACGAATTCTAACATTTGGGTATGATTAAATTCGTGTAGTGATAATTTAATTGGAATGTTTTGGCTGTGTTCTGCAATTTTCGCGAATTATAGAACAGCTTCGTTCATGCTACCTACGAACCAAATCCAATGCCTTAAGGCCCTTGACTCATGACATGCGGTATACTACAACCAAGAACGCTAAGAGTCCGTATGACATACCGAAAGTACCAAAGATAACAAAGGGCACCGCCGCCACTCTCTCCGAAAGTTCAGAAATGTAATTTTTAAAATGTTTAAGTCTAACAATGTGTTAGTAAATTAATTTAATGAACATGTAAACATGTTAGAAGTATAATGAGATGTTAAAATAGTTGTTTAACATGTAAATAACATAATTGCATGTGGATTGAATTATTGAATACCTAATTAGCTTGATATTCATGAAGTACAAATTATGTGACAAAGTAGTAATTTGACTAAGTATAGTCAATAATCAAAGTAAACAAAAAGAATGAGTTTATGATGATTAGTTAAGTTATAATTAACTGGTATTGTGAATGTGATTGGTATGTAGGATTAAATTCAAAGAACGTGCTTACTTAAAGTGTAATCTACGCACGAGGAAAGTTTCCTAACCCTACTTGTCATTATTGTTCAAGTTTATTATTTACCTCGAGTAAACTATCATTGCTATTATTCAAGTTCAAATGTTATATTAAAGATTGATTATCTTTTCAAAGCAAGATTCAGTTATACAATAATTGTCCTATTGTATACTTCTGAGATTATTATTCAAACCAAACTTCCTTGATGAATTATCCAAACCAAACTTCCTTTGGTGCGGACTCGAATGTCAAATTGAGATGAACAATCCTGTAAAGGGATTTACTTATGCGTTAGCGTTAAGATATTGTGCACAGTATGGTACTAAGGGCTGATCCCCCTAAGTATGAGAAGAAAGGTCCATAGTCTTATGACTGTTAAATGTTTCAACTATAACCCTTGATAACCTAGGACATAGTTCAAGGTCTTATGACCCTCAGTATTCTTTTGATTCTTGTTATTCATTCTTGATTCAAAAGTTGAGCTTTTATTCAGATGTCTTTGATTTACTCACATGTTATTATACTATTATTTCATTGTTATACTTGTGGGCAATAGTGCTCACTCTTGCTTAATAATAACATTGCAGTTAAGAACGAAAGAACCGACGAACCTTCCACTAGTATAGGCAAGGGCAAGGTTAACAAGTGATGAACACTTGTTATTTTATTAGATGATGTATTTATGTTTAAGACTTAAGTTAATGATGTTGTTTAAGACTTATTTGTTTATGATTCCGCACAGATGTTTAAGGTTAGTTTTATAAAAACCCAAAACCCTAATAGGACTCGTATGTGTAAATCCTGTTATATAAATAAAATTTCTCTGTTCTGAATGTGTTACGTGTTATTATATACTTGGTTTGACAAAATTGACCAAAAAATTTTTTATCCGAAAAACGTCGTGCTTAACACCTCGTGCTTAAATTTTTTTCCATAATCGGACTTTTCGATAAAATTATTTTGACAAGTTGCTTTGTCGTGCTTACACTGACAAAACGCTTTGTCGTGCTTGTTAGGATTAGTGAGTAACCCTAATTAGCAAAACCCTAACCCTAATTTATTAATTAAACCCTAATTAGCTAATCTAACTCTAATTAGCTTATGTTAACACTTAATCATGGTTAGTAAACTTCTATTAGGTACTAATTAACATTACTTAACATTCCTAATCATTAGAAACAAAACCCTAATCAAGATTAGTGAAGATTTAAGCCTAATTAAGCTACTAACTTAATCAACTAGCTCACAAGTAGGTTGGGAGTCACCATTACAAGTTTCAAAACATCACATGACATGTTTCCAAACTCCTAAGCATCGAAAGAGTCATGAGATCGATCTTTATGGAGGCAAGTAGGTGAAAAAATGACCAAAAAGCCAAGTTGGAAAATTCTATAAATAGGAACCTTAGGGCTGAGCAAACCCACGAATTTGCAAAGCCTGGATACACTTATAAACCTACCATATCAAGCCTAGGTTTTATCAGCAACAAGATCAGAAGATAGAATCATAAATTTCTCAAGAAAAGGTACAAACCCTAGTTCATAAATTTCTCTTTGATCTTATGTTAGATTTGTTGTTTAGATGTTTAGAATATTGTATTAGGATGATAGAAAGTATGCTAGAGTGGCAGAACACGTTTTCATAATATCTAGATGCCTTAATTAAGCGTTTTATGAAATCTGGGAATTTTGAAAAAAATGGTCTGACAACCTAATGTCAGGGCTTTTTGATTCATGTGTGTTTATGTTTTGGTCTGTTAATCGATTGATATTTGTAGCCTGTAAGTAGTACTTTAATCTGGAAAAGAAAACAGGTTCAGATGAACCATAGATTCCAAGATATAAATAGTCAAAGTGGGTTGACCGTTCACGGAAGCTGGTTTTCTGGGTTGCCCAGAAAGCTCAAGAACAGTTGAACCGGCTACTTTGACCGACCTGTTTAATCATCTTCTGATTGTTAATTGTTTATGTTTTTCTTATAAATTGGTACTTTGGTATACATACTACATATCTATGATCTTCAAATCAAACAATCAACTCATAGGATTACCAGAATTATTGGTCAAAACTAGTTGACCGAGCATGACCGAGTTTTCTGGGTTTTC
Source organism: Panax ginseng (assembly GCA_020205605.1). Lineage (NCBI taxonomy): Eukaryota > Viridiplantae > Streptophyta > Magnoliopsida > Apiales > Araliaceae > Panax > Panax ginseng. The sequence continues at coordinate 71,866,458 of CM035145.1, forward strand.
CAGAAAACTGAAGAACACAAAGAACAGTTGTTAGCTGTACTTTGACCATCATAAATATAGATCTTAGAATTAAGATTTGTTCATGTTAATGTTATATATATGTACCCTGGTATATAGACTACATGTTACAACAAACAAAACATACATCTAATACACCGAATCAAAGTTATTCAAGCCACAAAATCGTTGACTGGCCTTGACCACTGCCTACAGGTTACCTAGAAACCCAAGAACAACTCGACGATAACTTTGAATCTTTATAATTTCTTGTTAGATGTAGATTACACCGCTTATCTTTTGCTTGATCTTGTCTATTTACATGAGTACTACAACACCTATACTTGATCTAACCAAAAATCATTACCAATACCGAAGTTATTTAATGGTAAAACTAGCCACTCGACCACGAACAGCAACTACGCCTGAAACTCAAGAACACCCTCTGGTGACACTTTCATCCTTTGTAGAGCTTTAATGACAGACGAAAATTAAATTTTAGAAATAAATTATAAAAAATTAGAAATAATTAATAAAAAACAGCTTTTAAAAATTATATTAATTTATTATAAATTATTTACGATATTTCTACAAAATGTAATAATTATTTTATTTTATTTAGATATTATTTATAATTAACTTATTAGTAAAGTAATTAGAATAATTACTTTTAAATACTAAATAATTATGTAAAAATATTATTATTGAAATAAAAATCATAATAAATGATTAGAAATTATTTAATAATATTAAATAATATTTTTATAAAATTTTAGTAAATATAAATTACTTATAAATAGAGATAAATGATTTAAAAATCATTTAAAGGATAAATAAATACTTTAAAAATACTTTAAACCTTCTAAAATATATTATAAGGATAATTAAATTATTTAAAAATATAACCAAATTTTATAAATAAAATTTAGTTCATTTATCAAAGGTATTAAAAGTCAAACCCTATTAAATCTAATCCGGTATTAAATAAATGTTTTATTTGAGTGTTGTTATCAATACTAACGTGTTAGATTTATATTCTTGAACGTCATAGGTACTTAATAGCGTTCAAATAGTATAACTTGACTGATCTATGCTCAGGCAAGTCTTCTATACCCAATTTATTACTTATGCAAAATTTATCAACCCTGTTTATTCACTGAACAAGATTCTATCTTGCTATACTGTTGATATAATACACCTATGTTGAATTACCTATTATTGAAAGGTTATTGCTATAGTTCCAACATGACTAAGAAATGAATTATTTATTCATATGATATTGTTTATTGAGCATAAACTGTTGTGTCAAGCCAAATTGTTTTGGTAAGACAATCTTATACTGAAGTTGAGTATCCTGTAAGGGAGCAAAGTGTAGTCAATGAATATATTAACAATAAATTGTAGTAATTGAGCACTGTAGGTGACATGCATACTCCTAGAATGTTGAATAGGCTGATCCCCTATCTCATATCTGAACAGAATTTCTAAGTCTTTGTGACTGACAGAAAAGGATAAAAATTCCAGAACTAGTTGGAATTAGAAATCCAGAAATGGTAACAACTTTCAGTCGAAAATTGAATTGTTATAATTCTTCAATTCCTATATTGTTATAAATATACAACTTGTTGAGCATGTCATAGCTCACCCTTGCAAATTATTCCCTTTGCAGTTTTAGATGATAATCCTGGAACATCTGGAGTAGATAAAGGGAAGCGTCCCTACATAGATTAGATTATATTCTTGTATGTATGAATACCTTGTAATAAGAACTTGTTATGAGAATTTTGTAATCGAATCATAATATTATAATATATCGAATCATAATATTCTTGTATGTATGAATACCTTGTAATAACATTTTTTATTTCCGCAACCGTGTTTTCTTACATATATAGATGTAAAGTAAGATGTCTTCTATTCTAGTTGAGATCCTTGGGAACTATTTATCTGAGTGAGGGTGTTAATAGCATGGACTGTTCATGTTGTTATTTATACTCTGAATTTTAGATAGATGGTTACTATCGATACGATAGTATATAATCGCATGACATAGACTATACATCTGGGTGAGGGTATTGGTAATATAGATTGTTCATGTTATTACTGATACTCTGAATTTTGGATAGATAGACTCTAGTCACAGATACAGTTCATATATTCAAGTGAGGGTATCCAAACACGGAATATTTCTCTTGGGAATTACCATCTCATATGGGATACTTGTGAATCTTGAATCTATAGTAATTATATCTGATAGTCCCTCTATCTAATGTAATATTTTAATCAGATACCATGGGTGTATAGATTTAAATGCATTATGTTAATTCTCTGTAAACACCATACCGGATACCACGGGAGTATAGGTATGAGGGTGTTACAATTTTGGTATCAAAGCTGTTAAGGCTATAGATATAAGGAAGAGTTTTCTTAGTATATAGTCTTCGAGTCCATAAAAATTTGTAAAAGACATATAAAATATAACATTAAAATTATTATGTTGTGTAAACCTTTATACCAGTATTTATGGAGTTTTCTTTTATAGATGGCCAACTCTAATGCTGAAGAAAGAGTGATCAATCCACCGCAAATAGAGTCTTTTATAGCTAATGATGCAGAAGAAGAAGAATTTCTTCATGATCAACAACTGCTTGATGTTGAAGAAGAAAAAGAAGATCCAGTGGCTGGACAACTAATGAGAATAGACGAGCATGATGAGGCAATGGCATCACTGCTGCAGACAGCAGAATGTGAGAACAATAAGATGAAGTTTAGGGAAGATTTAGTTGAATGTATGCTAATGGATGAAAGAAGTCATAGCCATCAACTGAAAGAACAACTTCACTATGCACATAGGAGCATGAGGGAAATTCAGTCAAGACTTCTTAAAACATCTCTGGGAGTTCGAGATACTTTTAATGATTTGCAGCGTCGTGTAACTCGATATCCAGTAGAGGAGAAGAAAACTGCTTATTTTATCGATCGATCTGTGGTTTGTCACATGATCTAGGATTCCTTTGATGATATCAATGAATTTTAGAGAGTAGCATAGGAGGTTGGATGCTTTATATTAGTACAATAAAGAAGCATTCAAAGTTTGTATGGTGATAAGTACTGTGTAATATACTAGTATGTTTAAAGTTGTTGTAAGACTGTGAGTTATAAATAAACAATATGTTTTGGTTATCTAAGAATCTTATGTGAATCTTTGTTGTTGATTTATAGAATCATGCCACCAACCAGAATACCCCAAAGAGAAATGAATAATGAGGATAATTCTACTCAACAGTTAATAGATATGATGTTAGGAGTAATAAACAGACCTGTAAACCAAAATACATCCTTTAAAGACTTTAAATTAGTTGGACCACCTGAATTTAAAGGTACATTAGAACCTGTAGATGCACAGATTTGGATTTCTGAGATAGAAAAATTCTTCCTAGTAACCAATGTTAGTAATAACCAGGAGACAACTTTTGCAACTTTCTTCTTGAAAGGTGAAACTAATTATTGGTGGGAATCAACCAAAGGTCGAGTAGAAACTGAAATTGTTCCTTCGGATAGATTTAAAGAGTTGTTCTTTGAAAACTATTTTTCCCAATCCCTGAAAGACCGAATGGAAATAAAATTTCTGGACTTAAAACAAGGAGATCTTCTCAGTAACCCAAAGATACGACTAAGTTTAATGAACTATCCAGGTTTTCTCCTCATCAAGTGACTACTGAACTTAGAAAGACTCGTAGGTACCAAGAAGGTTTAAAACCTCAGATTAGGAGTAAATTATCAGTGCTTCAAATCAAAACTTTCTCTGAAATACTAGAGAAGGCCACTATAATTGAAAGTGAGAATGAAAATCTCGTTAAGTTTCATCAGGACAAAAAGACTCAGAATGAGAAGGGGAAAAGTAAGACAGAGACGATGGTTAGAATTGATAAAGGCTTTTGACTGTGAAATCTTATATCATCCCGGTAAAGAAAATGTTGTAGCTGATGCGTTAAGTAGAAAGAATCAGGAAAAATTTAATATATTAACCACCAATTATAGGTTAATAATAGACTTTGAAAAGTTAAAAATTGAGGTGGAGTGTCCAACTACCTCTACCCAAAAATTATATATTTTAGAAGGAGTTTCATTTCTGCTCGATAAAATTAAAGAGATACAGAAGAAGGATGAAGAGTGTCAAAAGTTTAAATCTAATTCCACACATAATAAGTATAATAAATTTCAAATAGATACTGATGGAATAATTAGATACGAAAATAGAATCTGGATTCCGTTAGATCAAGCTTTAAAAGATTAAATTTTGAACGAAGCACATAATTCTAAATTTGCCATACATCCTGGCAGTACTAAAATGTTCAAAGATTTATGTCGACACTTTTGGTGGTCGAATATGAAAAGGGAAATAGCTGAATGGGTAAGTAAATGTCTCACGTGTCAAAGGGTTAATGCAAAACATCAGAAGCCAAGTGGTTTACTTCAACCCTTACCAATTCCTGAGTGGAAGTGGGAACATATAACCATGGACTTTGTAGTGGGCCTTCCAACTACACAAAAAGGCCATAATGCCATTTGGGTAATAGTTGACCGTTTAACTAAATCCGCTCACTTTTTACCTATTAAAATTACTCATAACCTAGATCACCTTGCCTAATTATATATTCATGAAATTATCTCTAGGCATGGAGTACCTGTTTTCATAGTATCAGACCGAGATCCACGTTTTACTTGAAATTTTTGGAAGAGTCTTCAGAAAAATTTAGGAACACAATTAAGACTAAGTACAGCTTATCATCCTCAAACTGATGGACAGAGTGAGAGAACCATACAAACATTAGAGGATATGTTGAGAACATGTGTCATAGACTTCAAAGGAAGTTGGGAAGACTAGTTACCTTTATTCGAATTCGCCTACAACAATAGTTATCATGTTAGTAAAGGTATGCCACCCTATGAAGCCTTATATAGAAGAAAATGTAGAACGCCTATATGTTGGGATGAAGTCGGGGAAAGACAAATGTTAGGACCTGAAAAACCGCTGAAACTATCAGAATCATACGTCAACGATTGCAAGCATCTCAAGATCGACAAAGAAAATACGCTGATCCTCATCGTCAACAACAAAATTTTAGCGTAGGAAGCCATGTATTTTTGAAATTATCTCCTTGGAAGGGCAAGATACGCTTTGGTAAGAAAGGAAAACTAAGTCTGAGGTTCATTGGACCTTTTGAAATTTTGAGAAGAATTGGTGAAGTTGCTTATGAAATAGCACTACTACCTGAGTTAAACCATATTCATAATGTGTTTCATGTGTCCGTTTTACGACCATACAAACCTGATTATAAACACGTTATAAATTATGAACCTATCCAAATCGAAGAAAATCTTTCTTATGTAGAAGAACCTGTGCAGATCGTCGACCGTAAAGAGCAAGTCCTTCGTAATAAAGTGATAGCATCGGTTAAAGTAATATGGAAAAATTAGAACGTTGAAGAAGCTACATGGGAGCTTGAAGATAAAATGCGCGAGAATTATCCTCAATTATTTACTTGACATGTACTGTAATTTCGAGGACGAAATTCTTATTAGTGGGGGTGAATGTAAAAACCCAAAACCCTAATAGGATCGTATGTGTAAATCCCGTTATATAAATAAAATTTCTCTCTTCTGAATGTGTTACGTGTTATTATATACTTGGTTTGACAAAATTGACCAAATAAATTTTTATCCGAAAAACGTCGTGCTTGACACCTCATGCTTAAATTTTTTTCCATAATCAGACTTTTCGGTAAAATTATTTTGACAAGTTGCTTTGTCGTGCTTACATTGACAAAACGCTTTGTCGTGCTTGTTAGGATTAGTGAGTAACCCTAATTAGCAAAACCCTAACCCTAATTAGCAAAACCCTAACCCTAATTTATTAATTAAACCCTAATTAGCTAATCTAACTCTAATTAGCTTATGTTAACACTTAATCATGGTTAGTAAAATTCTATTAGGTACTAATTAACATTACTTAACATTCCTAATCATTAGAAACAAAACCCTAATCAAGATTAGTGAAGATTTAAGCCTAATTAAACTACTAACTTAATCAACTAGCTCACAAGTAGGTTGGGAGTCACCATTACAAGTTTCAAAACATCACATGACATCCTTCCAACTCCCAAGCATCAGAAGAGTCACAGATCAGATCTTTATGGAGGCAAGTAGGTGAAAAAATGACTAAAAAGCCAAGTTGGAAAATTCTATAAATAGGAACCTTAGGGCTGAGCAAACCCACGAATTCTCAAAGCCTATATACACTTATAAACCTACCATATCAAGCCTAGGTGTTATCAGCAACAAGATCAGAAGCTAGAATCCTAAATTTCTCAAGAAAAGGTACAAACCCTAGTTCATAAATTTCTCTTTGATCTTATGTTAGATTTGTTGTTTAGATGTTTAGAATATTGTATTAGGATGTTAGAAAGTATGCTAGAGTGGTAGAACACGTTTTAATAACATCTAGATGACTTAATTAAGCGTTTTATGAAATCTGGGAATTTTGAAAAAAATGGTCTGACAGCCGAATGTCAGGGCTTTTTGATTCATGTGTGTTTATGTTTTGGTCCATTAATCGATTGATATTTGTAGCTTTGTAAGTAGGTCTTTAATCGAAAAGAAAAGCAAAGTTCGATGAACCATATATTCCAAGATATAATCGATCAATGTGGGTTGACTGCTCACGGAAAGTCGGTTTTCCGGGTTGCCCGTAAAGCTCAAAACGATTGAGCAAGCTTTACTTTGATCAACTGCTTAATCATCTACCGATTGTTAATTGTTTATGTTTTTCTTATAAATTGGTACTCGGTATACATACTACATATCTATGATCTTCAAATCAAACAAACAACTCATAGGATTATCGAATTATTGGTCAAAATTAGTTGATCGAAAGTATACCGAAGTTTTCTCGGGTTTTCCGAAAAAGAAACACAAAGAAAAGTTGTTAGCTGTACTTTGACCATCATAAATAGAGATCTTAGAATTACGATTTGTTCATGTTAATGTTATATATATGTACCCTGGTATATAGACTACATGTTACAACAAACAAAACATACATTTAATACACTGAATCAAAGTTATTCAAGCCACAAAATCGTTGATCGACCTTGACCACTGTTCTGGGTTACCCAGAAACCCAAGAACAGCTCTGACAGTAACTTTGAATCTTTATAATTTCTTGTTAGATGTAGATTAAAGCCTGCTTATTGCTTGATCTTGTACTATTACTTGAGTACTACAACACCAATACTTGATCTAACCAAAAATCATTACCAATACTGAGTTATTTAATGGTCAAACTAGCCACTCGACCACGAGCAAGCAACTACGCCTGTAAACTCAAGAACACCTACAACGACACTTTACATCCTCATTGTAGAGAGCTTTTAGATTTTACGTAAATTAAATTTTAGAAATAAATTATAAAAATTAGAAATAATTAATAAAAATAGTTTTAAAAATTATATTAAATTATTTACGATATTTCTACAAAAATAATAATTATTTTATTTTATTTAGATATTATTTATAATTAACTTATAATAAAGTAATTAGAATAATTACTTTTAAATACTAAATAATTATGTAAAAATATTATTATTGAAATAAAAATCATAATAAATAATTATAAATTATTTCATAATATTAAATAATGTTTTTTATAAAATTTTAGTAAATATAAATTACTTATAAATAGAGATAAATGATTTAAAAATCATTTAAAGGATAAATAAATATTTTAAAAATACTTTAAACCTTCTAAAATATATTATAAGGATAATTAAATTATTTAAAATATAACCAAATTTTATAAATAAAATTTAGTTCATTTATCAAAGGTATTAAAATTCAAACCCTATTAAATCTAACCCGGTATTAAATAATGTTTTATTTAAATATTGTTATCAATACTAACGTGTTAGATTTATATTCTTGAACGTCATAGGTACTTAATAGCGTTCGAATAGTATAACTTGACTGATCTACGCTCAGGCAAGTCTTCTATACCCAATTTATTACTTATGCAAAATTTATAAACCCTGTTTATTCGCTGAACAAGATTCTATCTTGTTATACTGTTGATATAATACACCTATGTTGAATTACTTATTATTGAAAGGTTATTGCTATAGTTCCAGCATGACTAAGAAATGAATTATTTATTCATATGATATTGTTTATTGAGCATAAACTGTTGTGTCAAGCCAAATTGTTTTGGTAAGACAATCATATACTGAAGTTGAGTATCCCGTAAGGGAGCAAAGTGTAGTCAATGAATATATTGACAGTAAATTGTAAGTGTAATTGAGCACTGTACGTGATATGCATACTCCTAGGATGTTGAATAGGCTGATCCCCTATCACATATCTGAACAAAATTTCTAAGTCTTTGTGACTGACAGAAAGGATAAAAATTCCAGAACTAGTTGGAATTAGAAATCCAGAAATGGTAACAACTTTCAGTCGAAATTTGAATTGTTATAATTCTTCAATTCCTATATTGTTATAAATATACAACTTGCTGAGCATGTCATAGCTCACCCTTGCAAATTATTCCCTTTGCAGTTTTAGATGATAATCCTGGAACATCTGGAGTAGATAAAGGGAAGCGTCCCTACATAGATTAGATTATATTCTTGTCTGTATGAATACCTTGTAATTAGAACTTGTTATGAGAATTTTGTAATCGAATCATAATATTATAATATATATAATATTTTTTATTTCCACAACCGTGTTTTCTTACATATATAGATGCAAAGTAAGATGTCTTCTATTCTAGTTGAGATCCTTGGGAACTATTTATCTGAGTGAGGGTGTTAATAGCATGGACTGTTCATGTTGTTATTAATACTCTGAATTTCAGATAGATGGTTACTATCGATACGATAGTATATAATCGCATGACATAGACTATACATCTGGGTGAGGGTATTGGTAATATGGACTATTCATGTTATTACTGATACTCTGAATTTCGGATAGATAGACTCTAGTCACAGATACAGTTCATATATTCAACTGTGGGTATCCAAACATAGTAATATTTCTCTTGGGAATTACCATCTATTATGGGATACTGTGAATCTTGAATCTATGGGAATTATATCTGATAGTCCCTCTATCTAATGTAATATTTTAATCAGATACCATGGGTGTATAGATTTAAATGCATTATGTTAATTCTCTGTAAACACCATACCGGATACCACGGGAGTATAGGTATGGGGGTGTTACAAGTTTAACCTGGGATTGTATTATTATTATTCGGATGTTGTAACCCTTAAGGGGAAGAATTTATTTCTATCTATTGCATGGCTTGCATTTATTATGGGTAGATAGATAGATGATATTTGTACAGTGAACACCAAATCCCGTGGAATTGAAGTACCTGGATTTGGGGGTGTCACAAGTTGGTATCAAAGCTGTAGGTTATAAACCTTAGGTGGGGGAACAACCTTAGGTAGTAGCCTTATAGAAAGAAGATAGTGATGGAGAACTCTTATCGAGTTATAAGAAATGAATTTCTGTAATTCATTGAAGAAAATAAAAGACCTTATGTGTTTATGTGTTAAAGTATGCGTTAGATGATACGACTTAGTAACTAAAACATAAAATTTTGTTGTCAGGATGTCGAATGTTGGTGAAGCTAGTCAAGCTGGGGACGAAGAACCCCGTGTACCTATAGTACCTACTGAGGAGGAATCTCGTGTACCTATAGTACCGACAGAGGAGGAGCCCCGAGACATTCATGTCGTTAGGGAGCAGCTGGTACAGAGGGAGTCATCTCCATTGATCACCGTTGTTGGTCAGGAGCATGAGCCCGAGACTGATCCTGAGGAGGAATTTGTTGAGGAAGAAGAGGAGTTACCACGGTACACCGTTGATGCTGAGATGTATGACACGTTATACGACAGTAACGTAGAATTACGAGACGAGGTCCAAGATTTGACTAAGCGAGCGGTTATCCAGCATATTACTCTAGAGCAAAAGGAGAGGGAGATTTCGACTCTTCACTCACGACTGGGAAATGTAGAATGGGATTTGGTCCATGATAAGGGTCAAATCGAAGATAAGACCGAGGAGATAGAGAAGCTGAAGAAGGAACTGAAGGAAACCTCCGAAAGGCTGAACATAGCAGAGGAAGGCTGGGTAAGAGAATCACGTCAAGCTGATCGTGCAGAGGATGATAGTCGTGCAAAGAAAGTGAAGATTGGGGAAACGTACTCTACACTTAATAAGGCAATGAATGAGACTCAAGATCGAGTTTTGAGATACCCGATCCAATTCGAAGGACTACCAATGTACATGATGGATCGCAGGACGATGTATCGCATCTTAGAAGAGGAGTGTAGCAAGGCTAATCAGTACCTTGACCGACAGTGATATGATTTGTTTAATTATGTGAAGAACTTAATTAGTTTTAGATGTAAATTCTGACGTGTTTATGAACGAAAGAATATTTGAATATTTTAAATCCTGTGGATTCTTTATTCCAGGATAGTTGATGTAAATAGCAGTTATGCTATCGTTTAATGTTAAAACTTTTGATTTGAATGAAAATATATAAAGTTGTTTGAGATGATGTGTTAAATGAGTATGTTAAATTGTTAAATAATACCTTAACTGTTTAGAGAAATAAATAAAGTTTTAGTAAGCGTTTATTTAATAGAAAAATGCCGCCAAGGAGAAGACAACAACGTCAACCGGCTCAGGAAGAGTCTACCAATAATAACAATAACGCCAATGCTAATCCCATTCAGCAGTTGGTGAACTTACTGACTGGAGCCATGAACAATCAACCTCAAGCTCCACCAAACACAACGTTTAAAGACTTCAAGGCGGTGGGACCGCCAGAGTTCAAAGGTTCCATGAACCCAATCGAGGCTCAAACGTGGGTTATGGAAATGGAGAAAGTTTTCGACGTTGCTAGGGTTAGAGAAGACCACTTTTGCAATGTTTATGCTGAAGTCTGAGGCTAGCTATTGGTGGCAAGCAAACAAAGTACGAGGAGGTGAAGGTGTAATTACGTGGGAGAGATTTAAAGAGATGTTTTTCGAAATGTATTTCCCAACTAGTTCACAGAACTGGATGGAGGTTCAATTTCAGGCTGAAGCGGAAAACATGAGTGTACCTGCTCACGCCAAGCTAAATTCAACGAGTTAGCGAGGTTCACCCCAGTATCAAGTACACACGAACGAAAAAAAAAGCCGAAGATTCAACAAGGACTAAAGCCTTGGGTGTACAACAAGGTATCAATGTTTCGAGATAAACACATTTGCTGGGAGTTTTGGAAAAGGCCATCCTCATTTGAAGGTGGAAGCGATCACGGTGACCAAGTACAATCAAGACCGTAAGAAGAAGAAGAGTGAAGGTGAAATTAATAACAAGGCCAGTAGAAGTGGCACAGGAGGTGGAAATTTCAATTAGAAGAAAAGGTGGAACGATAGCTCATCATCGGGAAATCAGCAGGGTAGTCAGAAAAAAAGAATCGAAGCATGCCCGACTTGTGGGAAAGCACATCTGGGAGTTTGTATGAAAGGAAAAAGAGTGTGCTACAATTGTGGTCGGAAAGGCCACATAGCACCAAGCTATCCAAACCCAAAGAAGGGTGCTTGTTTTACTTGTGGTTCGAAGGACCATCTGGCAAGAGACTGTCCCAAGAAGGGATCGGGAGGGTCAGGATCAGGAGGAAACTGGGGAAACAATAGTGGAAATGCCTTAACCATCATCGGACCAACCACAACAAATCGATCGACCGCCCGGACTTTCAACATGACGGTGCAAGATACAGTTCAATCCCATGATGTGGTGTCAGGTATCATTCTGATCAATAAAGTTAATGCTTACGTATTATTTGATTCGGGTGCTACTTGTTCCTTTATATTCGATGATTTTGCCAAGAATTTAGATTTGCCTAAGAATGAATTGGATTACCCCATGAACATAAAAATTGCAAATAGAGAAATAATCCTCATAAGTAAATGCATATAAGAAGCGTAGAGTGGATATTAAGGGTAATATCATGAACGTAGATCTTATCCCTATTCGACTTGGGGAATTTGATGTTATTTTGGGAATGGACTGGTTATTAAATTACGGGGGTGTAATTGATTGCCAAAAGAAGCGTATTAACCTTATAACCCCGTTAAAGGTTGTATTTTATGGTAGCAAGTCGCCTAGACAAGCAAGTTGTCTGACGATGATGTAGGCCAGAAAGTTATTAAGACAAGGCTGTGTAGGATATTTAGCTTACATAGTTGACATTCAAAAAGAGAATCTGAAGGTAGAAGAGATACCGATTATGAGGGACTTCGTCGACGTGTTTCCAGACGATTTTCCAGGACTTCCACCAGATAGAGAGGTAGATTTCGTGATCGATTTGGCGCCCGGAACTGCTCCAATATCGAAGGCACCATACCGAATGGCACCAGTAGAGATGAAAGAATTAATGGACAACTACAAGAATTATTGGACAAGAAGTACATTCAATCGAGTGTATCGTCGTGGGGAGCGCCGGTGTTGTTTGTGAAGAGGAAAGATGGAATGATGCGGCTCTGTATTGATTACAGAGAACTGAATAAGGTCACTATTAAAAATAGATATCCATTACCGAGGATCGATGACCTATTTGATCAATTAAAGGGAGCGAGATACTTTTCCAAGATAGACTTGAGAAGCGGTTATCATCACCTGAAGGTGAGGCCAAAGGATGTACCAAAGACAGCGTTCAGAACGCGATACAGTCACTACAAATTTTTAATAATGTCGTTTGGTCTAACGAATGCTCCTGCAGCATTTATGGGACTAATGAACGGTGTGTTCAAGCCGTTTTTTGGAAAATTTGTGGTGGTATTTATAGACGATATTTTGGTATATTCAAAAACCAAAGAAGAACACGAAGAGCATTTGAGATTAACGTTGGAAGTATTGAGAAGGGAGAAGTTGTACGCTAAATTTTCAAAATGCGAATTCTGGATTGAACGAGTACAATTTTTTGGTCACGTGGTCGAAGCCGTGATTAACTAGGATCAGCCGAGAACGCCGTCAGAAGTAAGAAGTTTTCTTGGACTAGCAGGATATTATAGAAGGTTCATACAAGACTTTTCCAAGATCGCAACTCCGTTAACGAATTTAACTCATAAAGCTGTGAAATTTTTTTGGACGGAGAAGCATGAGGAGAGCTTTCCAGAATTGAAGAAGAGATTGAGTACGACACCTGTGTTATCCCTTCCGGATGATACAAGAAATTTTGTTGTTTTTAGCGATGCGTCGCATAAAGGACTTGGTTGTGTGCTTATGCAAAACGGTAAAGTCATTGCGTATGCATCACGACAGTTGAAGGATTACGAGAAGGGATACCCAACCCATGACTTGGAGTTAGCTACAGTTGTTTTTGCTTTGAAAATTTGGAGGCACTATCTCTACAGGGAGAAGTGTGAAATATATACGAACCACAAGAGTCTGAAATATATTTTCATGCAGAAGGATTTGAATATGCGTCAAAGAAGATGGTTGGAATTAATTAAGGATTACGACTGTGAGATTTTATACCATCCGGGTAAAGCAAATGTGGTTGCCGACGCCTTAAGTAGAAAGGGTCATGAGAAATTGATGATGTTGACTGCTCAAGAGGAGCTAATTATAGAAATGGAGAAACTGGAGTTGGAAGTGAAGTATCCTATGGAGATTGATGAGAAGCTATTTCAGATGAAATCTGGTACAACCCTACTAGATAAAGTTAAAGAGGCTCAACTTCAGGACGATGAATGCAAAAAGGTGACAAAGAAGATATCTGAATGAACTGAACCGAGATTTAAGATGGATAAGGAAGGAATACTAAGATTTGAGAGTAGAATTTGGGTACCACCAGTACAAGAGATTAAGGAAGATATTTTAAGCGAGGCTCATAGTTCACGATATTCGATTCACCCTGGTAGTACCAAGATGTACCAAGATCTTAGACAACATTTTTGGTGGCCGAATTTAAAATGTGATGTTGCAGAATGTGTTGCCAAGTGCCTAACCTGTCAGAAAGTGAAGGCAGAACATCAGAGACCGAGTGGATTGCTACAACTGTTAGAGATTCTAGAATGGAAATGGGAACATATTACAATGGACTTCGTGGTTGGCCTTTCGACGACTCAAAAAGGTTACGATGCAATATGGGTTATCGTTGACCGACTGACAAAATCCGCACACTTACTTCCGATCAAAATAAGATTCAACTTAGATCAGGTGGCAAGGTTATACGTAAAAGAAATCATTTTGAGACACGGAGTGTCGGTATCAATTGTTTCAGATAGGGATTCGTGCTTCACATAATATTTCTAGGAACGTCTTCAGGAATGCATGGGTACGCAATTGCGAATGAGTACAACATACCACCCTTAAACAGACGGACAGAGTGAGAGAACGATTTAGACATTAGAAGATATGCTAAGAGCCTGTGTGATGGACTTTAAAGGAAATTAGGATGATCACCTACAGTTAGTAGAGTTCAAATTACAACAACAAGCTTACCACGCTAGTATTGGCATGCACTTACCACAAAGCGTTATATCTGTGAAAGTCACGCGAACTCCGCTTTCTTTGGGATAAAGTTGGTGAGAGACAATTGATAGGGCCATAATTGGTACAGCAGACAGTAGAAATAGTCAAAGTGATCCGAGCACGACTGGTAGCAGCTCAAGATCTACAGAAGAAATACGCTGATCTACATCGTAAAAATATCGAGTTTGAATCAGGAAGTTATGTTTTCTTGACGGTCTCTCCTTGGAAAGGAAAGATCGGGTTCGAAAAGAAAGGGAAATTGAGCCCAAGATTCGTTGGTCCATTAGAAGTACTGAGAAGAATCGGAGAAGTTGCGTACGAGGTAGCCTTACCTCCAGCACTCGAGAATGTCCACAACATCTTCCATGTTTCTGTGTTACGACCCTACAAACCCGATTACAAGCATGTAATTGAATATGAACCCCTACATTTTGAGAAAGACTTATCTTACGAAGAAATTCCTGTTCAAATTGTCGACCGAAAAGAACAAGTTCTCCGAAATAAAGTTATACCTTCTGTTAAGGTAATTTGGAGGAACCACAACGCTGAAGAAGCTACGTGGGAACTCGAAGATAATATGATGAAGAATTACCCTCATTTTTACTTAGTTATGTATGGCGATTAAGGGACAAAATCTTTGTAAGGGTAGAATGTAATCAATTCGATTTATTGAGTCGTGATTACGGGGATGAATCCTTTTAAGGGGGGAAAGATGTGATGAACGAGATTTTTGTAAATTAATTTTAATACTTATTGAATTAAATAAATATTTTTTGATGATTTAATTATTAGATTTAATAATTAATTGATGCAATTGTGGTAGATTAATTTAATTATATGTGTTACATTTATTAAATTAATGTAGAGAATAATTATTATTCAAGTATGTGATTATGTGAACTTATTGAATTAAATGAATTATTTAATTAAGCATGATGTTATTCTAATTAATTTATTTATTAATTAGAGAATTAATAATTTAATATAATTAATTAATGAGAACATTAAATATATGACTATGTGAATTTATGAGAAGTTATTATATTTTATTTATATTAAATAAGATATTTGATTTATTGTGTAAATGGGTGTGACATGATTTAAACTACATGATAAAAGCTTTATTAAATTAAATGAGAATAAGCCTTTTAAGGCTAGCTAAACATGGCAGTAGTAGAGGTTGAGGGCAGTTAACCCATGATGGGTAACTGACCTCAACACGTCAGTTCATTTGAATACGACGTCTTCTTTTATTTCATATTATTCCTAAGTCTAGAAAACAAGCAGAGCATAATCTAGAGTTCACAGAGAAAAAATTGAGATTGAGAAAATATTGTGAGTGTGCAATCAATCAAATACTTGTGAAAGGATCATCATTGATCATCTTCTAATTTATACTCTATAGGGTAATCTCCTCCTCCCAAATTCTAAATTTCACGTTGTTTAAGTTTTATATATATGGCTTTCAAACATTTTGTAAAGCCTCTGTAACTAAGAAAGGAGTAATGTTTATGGGTTATATATGTATTAATATGTTTCAAATCGTATTTAATTATATATATATATTATGTATACGATGTCATCTGTTTCATGAAATTACATCGTGTATGATTGCTACAAAATTACAGAGTTTGGGTTATGGCCATAAGGCCTTATACGTGATTTTAGTATGTCAAATATATATGTTTTCATAAAATTTACACTCGTATGTTATTATGCATGTTGATACGAAGAGACCAAAGTTTAAATGAACGGATTCGGTGTTATAATGAATTCGTAGTGACAATTTTCATGTTTTATTTTCAAAACCTTCAAGAACATCAAAGTCAGTGAAATTGCATGCTTAAACTATGTGATTATGTGTTTAATGGGTTAAAATCACTTTATATATGTTGGGTAATGATTATATACGAATTCTAACATGTGGGTATGATTAAATTAGTAGTGTAATAATTTAATTGGAATGTTTTGGTACGTGTTCGCAATTTTTCGCGAATTGCGAATGGGTTTCTGTTCACATTGCCATACTCAAACAATCATAATTCATGCCATATAAGGCCACAAAGACTACAATGACTTGAGTCTCAAGTCCCAGTATGCCAGTTGAGTACCGATATATGAAAAGTGGCGCATGTAAATACCTCTCGAAAAGTTCGTAAATGTAATTTTTTTAATGTTCAAGTCTAACAATGTGTTAGTAAATTAAATTAATGAACATGTAAACATGTTAGAAGTATAATGAGATGTTAAAATAGTTGTTTAACATGTAAATAACATAATTGCATGTGTATTGAATTATTGAATACCTAATTAGCTTGATATTCATGAAGTACAAATTATGTGACAAAGTGGTAATTTGACTAAGTATAGTCATAATCAAAGTAAACAAAAGAATGAGTTTATGATGATTAGTTATGTTATAATTAATCGGTATTGTGAATGTAAATGGTATGTAGGATTAAATTCAAAGAACGTGTTTATTTAAAGTGTAATCTACGCATACGAGGCAAGTTTCCTAACCCTACTTGTCATTATTGTTCAAGTTTATTATTTACCTTTAAACTATCATTGCTATTATTCAAGTTCAAATGTTATATTAAAGATTGATTATCTTTTCAAAGCATGATTCAGTTATACAATAATTGTCCTATTGTATACCTCTGAGATTATTATTCAGATTGAATATCATTACTGTTGAACCTTGATAGACTAGTGAACCTTATTGCTTCAACTAGTCCATAGTTGATGAACGTTCTAAATTTCAGAACCCTTGAAGAATTATCCAAACCAAACTTCCTTTGGTGCGGACTCGAATGTCAAACTGAGATGAACAATCCTGTAAAGGGATTTATTTATGCGTTAGCGTTAAGATATTGTGCACGGTATGGTACTAAGGGCTGATCCCCCTAAGTACGAGAAGAAAGGTCCATAGTTTTATGACTGTTAAATGTTTCAAGTATAACCCTTGATAACCTAGGACATAGTTCAAGGTCTTATGACCCTCATAATTCTTTTGATTCTTGTTATTCAATCTTGATTCAAAAGTTGAGCTTTTATTCAGATGTCTTTGATTTACTCGCATGTTACTATACTATTATTTTATTGTTATACTTGTGGGCAATAGTGCTCACTCTTGCTTAATAATAACATTGTAGTTAAGAATGAAAGAACCGACGAACCTTCCACTACTAAAGGCAAGGGCAAGGTTAACAAGTGATGAACACTTGTTATTTTATTAGATGATGTATTTATGTTTAAGACTTGAGTTAATGATATTGTTTAAGACTTATTTGTTTATGATTCCGCACAGATATTTAAGGTTAGTTTAACCTGGGATTGTATTATTATTATTCGGATGTTGTAACCCTAAGGGGAAGATTTCATTTCTATCTATTGCATGGCTTGCATTTATTATGGGTAGATAGATAGATGATATTTGTACAGTGAACACCAAATCCCGTGGAATTGAAGTACCCAGATTTGGGGGTGTCACAGTAGTAGCCTTATAGAAAGAACATAGAGATGGAAAACTCTTATCGAGTTCTAGGAAATGAATTTTTTGTAATTCATTGAAGATAATAAAAGACTTTATGTGCTTATGTGTTAAATTATGTGCTCACTAGTACGACTTAGTAACTAAAAACTTGAAATTTTGTTGTCAGGATGTCTGACGTTGGAGGAACTAATCGAACCGGGAGGAGGAACCCCAGCACCTACAAAGACTACTACAGGAGGAGGAACCCCGAGACATTCATGTCGTTAGGGAATAGTTGGTACAGAGGGAGTCATCTCCATTGATCACCGTTGCTGGTTAGGAGCATGAACCTAAGACTGATCCTAAGGAGGAATTTGAAGAGGAAGAGGAAGAAGAGGAGTTTCCACAGCACTCCATTGATGTTGAGATGTACGACACATTATACGACCGTAATGTGGAGTTACGAGATGAGGTGCATGATCCGACCGAAGCGGGCATTATTCATTGAGACTCTTGAAAGCGAAGGAAAGGAGATTTCGACTCTCCACTCACGACTGGGAAATGTAGAATGGGATTTGGTCCACGAGAAGGGTCAAACCGAAGATAAGACCGAGGAGATAGAGAAGTTGAAGAAGGAACTGAAGGAAAGCTCTGAAATAGCAGAGGAAGGCTGGGTATGAGAGTCACGTCATGCTGATCTTGCGGAAGAGGATGGTCGTGCAAAGAAGGGAAAGCTTGGAGAGACATACTCTACACTTAATCATGCAATGGATGAGGCCTAGGATCGAGTTTTGAGGTACCCCATCCAATTTGAAGGACTTCCATCGTACATGCTGGATCGCAGGACGATGTCTCGCATCATGGAAGAGGAGCGTAGCAAGGTTATTCAGCGCCTTGACAGACAGTGATAGAATTTGTTTACTTATGTGATAAACTTGTCTATTATTTAGATGTAAATTCCAATGTAGTTATGAACAAAGGAATATTTTAATATTTAAATCCTGTGGATTCTTTATCTCAGGATAGTTGATGTAAATAGCAGTGATACTATCGTCTGATGTTAAAATTTTTGATTTGAATGAATATATATCAAGTTGTTTGAGATGATGTGCTAAATAATTATATTAAATTGTTGAGTTAAGTCTTAACTATTTAGAGAATTTAATAGAGATTTAATAAGCATATATTTTAATAGAAATATGCCACCAAGAAGAAGACAACAACGTCAACCAGCTCAGGAAGAGTCAACAAATAACAATAATAACGCCAATGTTAATCCTGTTCAGCAATTGGTTAACTTGCTAGCTGGAGCAATGAATAATCAACCTCATGCTCCACCAAATACTACATTTAAGGATTTCAAGGCGGTGGGACTGCCAGAATTTAAAGGTTCCATGAACCCGATCGAGGCTCAAATATGGGTTATGGAAATAGAGAAGGTTTTCGACGTCGCTAGGGTTAGAGAAGACTAGAAGACCGCTTTTGCAACATTTATGCTGAAGTCTGAAGCTAGCTATTGGTGGCAAGCAAACAAATTGCGAGGAGGTGAAGGTGTAATTACTTGGGAGAGATTTAAAGAGATGTTCTTCGAGATGTATTTCCCAACCAGCTCGCAAAACCAGATGGAGGTTCAATTTCTGGAATTGAAGAAGGAAAATATGAGCGTACCTGATTATGCGGCTAGATTCAACGAATTAGCGAGGTTCGCCCCGTATCAAGTACACATGGACGAGAGAAAAGCCAGAAGATTCGAACAAGGACTAAAGCCTTGGGTATACAATAAAGTATCAATGTTTCAGATAAACACTTTTGCTAGAGTACTGGAAAAGGCCATCCTCGCTGAAGGTGGAAGTGATGCGGTGACCAAGTACAATCAAGATCAGAAGAAGAAGAAGAGTGCAGGTGAAGGAAATAACAAGGCTAGTGGAAGTGGCACAGGAGGTGGTAATTTTAATCAGAAGAAAAGGTGGAATAACAATTCATCATCGGGGAATCAACAAGGAAGTCAGAAGAAAAGAATCGAAGCATGCCCGACCTGCGGGAAAGCTCATCTAGGAGTTTGTATGAAGGGAAAAAGAGTGTGCTACAATTTTGGTAAGGAAGGCCACATAGCACCTAACTGTCCTAACCCAAAGAAGGGTGCTTGCTTCACTTGTGGTTCGAAGGACCATCCGCAAGAGATCATCCCTAAGAAGGGATCGGGAGGGTCGGGATCGAGGAGGAAACGAGGAAACAACAACGGTGGAAATGCCTTAACTATCACCGGACCAACCGCAACAAACCGACCGACCGCCAGGACTTTCAACATGACGGTGCAGGATGCAGTTCAATCTCGTGATGTGGTGTCAGGTATCATTCCGATCAATAAAATTAATGCTTATGTTTTATTTGATTCGGGTGCTACTTGTTCTTTTATATCCGATGACTTTGCCAAGAATTTAGATATGCCTAAGGATGAATTGGATTACCCCATGAACATAGAATTTGCGAATAGAGAAATAATCCATGTTAAGTACATACATAAGAACTGTAGAGTGGATATTAAGAGTAATATCAT
This sequence comes from Panax ginseng, assembly GCA_020205605.1. NCBI lineage: Eukaryota > Viridiplantae > Streptophyta > Magnoliopsida > Apiales > Araliaceae > Panax > Panax ginseng. Next base: position 71,887,088 of record CM035145.1, read on the forward strand.
GAACGTAGATCTTATCCCTATTCGACTTGGGGAATTTGACGTTATTTTGGGAATGGAATGGTTATTCAATTACGGGGTTGTAATTGATTGCCAAAAGAAGCGTATTAACCTTATTACTCTGTCAAAGGTTGTGTTTTATGGTATCAAAGTCGCCTAGACAAGCGAGTTGTCCGACGATGATGTAGGCCGAAAGTTGTTAAGACAAGGTCATGTAGGATACTTAGCTTACATAGTCGACAGTCGAAAAGAGAATCTTAAGGTAGAAGAGATACCGGTAGTGAGAGACTTCGTCGATGTCTTTCCAAACGATTTGCTAGGACTCCCGCCAGATAGAGAAGTTGATTTCATGATCGATTTGGCTCCAGGAACCGCTCCAATATCTAAGGCACCATACCGAATGGCACCAATAGAGATGAAAGAATTAATGTTACAACTACAAGAATTACTGGACAAGAAGTACATTCAACCGAGCGTATCGCCTTGGGGAGTGCCGGTGTTATTTGTGAAAAAGAAGGACGGATCGATGCGGCTCTAATTGACTACAGAGAACTCGAATAAGGTCACGATTAAGAATAGATATCCATTATGAGGATCGACGACCTGTTTGATCAATTGAAGGGAGCGAGATAATTTTCCAAGATAGACTTGAGAAGCGGTTATCATCAATCAAGGTGAGGCCGAGAGGATGTACCAAAGACAGCGCTCGTAATAACGCTATATGATCACTACTGAATTTTAGTAATGTCATTTGGTCTTACGAATGCTCCTGCAACATTTATGGGACTAATGAATAGTGTGTTCAAGCCATTTTTGGACAAGTTCGTAGTGGTATTTATAGATGCCATTTTGGTCTATTCGAAAACCAAGGAAGATCATGAAGAGCATTTGAGATTAACATTGGAAGTATTGAGAAGGGAAAAGTTGTATGCCAAGTTTTCGAAATGCGAATTTTGGATTGAACGATTGAAATTTCTTGGGCACGTGATCGATAAAAATATTATTTCGGTAGATCCATCCAAAGTCGAAGCCGTGATTAACTGGGATCAGCCGAGAACGCCGTCGAAAGTACAAAGTTTTCTTGGATTGGCAGGATATTATATAAGGTTCATACAAGACTTTTCCAAGATCGCAACTCCGTTAACTAATTTAACTCGAAAAGCTGTGAAATTTGTTTGGACGGAGAAGTGTGAGGAAAGCTTTCAAGAATTAAAGAAGAGGTTGAGTACATCACCTGTGTTGTCTCTTCCGGACGATATAGGAAATTTTGTTGTTTATAGTGATGCGTCACATAAAGGACTTGGCTGTGTGCTGATGCAAAACGGCAAAGTCATTGCGTATGCATCACGATAATTGAAGGATTACGAGAAGGAATATCCACCCATGACTTGGAGTTAGTCCGCAGCTTGTTTTTTGCTTTGAAAATTTGGAGGCACTATCTCTACGGGGAGAAGTGTGAAATATATACTGGACCACAAGAGTCTCAAATATATTTTCACTACAATCAAAGGATTTGAATATGCGTCCAAAGAAGATGGTTGGAATTAATTAAGGATTACGACCGTGAGATTTTATACTATCCGGTAAAGCAAATGTGGTTGCCGATTCCCTTAAAGTAGAAAGGGTCGTGAGAAATTGATGATGTTGATCGCTCAAGAGGAGCTAATTGCGTAAATGGAGAAACGGAGTTGGAAGTGAAGTATCCTATGGAGATTGATGAGAAGCTATTTCGGATGCAATCTGCACAACCCTACTAGATAAAGTTAAAGAGGCTCAACTTCGTGACGATGAATGCAAAAAGGTGACAAAGAAGATATCTCAAGGAACCGAACCAAGATTTAAGATGGATAAGGAAGGAATACTTTGAGATTCAGAGTAGAATTTGGGTACCACCAATCACGAGAGATTAAGGAAGACATTTTGAGCGAGGCTCATAGTTCACGATATTCGATTCACCCCGGTAGTACCAAGATGTATCAAGATCTTCGACAACATTTTGGTGGCCGAATTTGAAATGTGATGTTGCGTAATATGTTGCCAGTGTGTCCGACCACATCGAAAAGTAAAAGCGAGCATCGAGACCGAGTGGATTGCTACAACCGTTGGAGATCCCATAATGGAAATGGGAACATATTACAATGCACTTCTTGGTTGGCCTTCCGACGACTCAGAAAGGCTACGACGCAGTATGGGTTATCGTTGACCTACTGACGAAATCCGCACACTTCCTTCCGATCAAAATCAGATTCAACTTAGATAAGTTGGCAATGTTATATGTAAAAGAGATTGTTTCGAGGCACGGAGTGCCGATGTCAATTGTTTTCGATAGGGATCCACGCTTCACATCGAATTTCTGGAAACGTCTTCAGGAACGCATGGGTACCCAATTGCGAATGAGTAAAGCATACCACCCTCAAATAGACAGACAGAGCGAAAGAACGATTCAGACATTAGAAGATATGCTAAGAGCCTGTGTGATGGACTTTAAAGGAAATTGGGATGATCACCTACCGTTAGTAGAGTTTGGCTACAACAACAGTTACCACGCTAAGTATAGGCATGCCGCCTTATGAAGCGTTATACGACAGAAAGTGCAGAACTCCACTTTATTGGGATGAAGTTGGCGAAGACAATTGCTAGGGCCAGAATTGGTACAGCAGACAACAGAAATAGTCAAAGTGATCCGAGCAAGATTGGTAGCAGCTCAAGATAGGCATAAGAAATACGCCGATCCACATCGTAAAAATGTTGAGTTTGAATCGGGTAGTTATGTATTCTTGAATGTCTCTCCCTGGAAGGGAAAGATCAGGTTCGGAAAGAAAGGAAAATTAAGCCCAAGATTCATTGGACCATTTGAAGTATTGAGAAGAATCGGAGAAGTTGCGTACGAGGTAGCCCTACCTCCAGCACACTCGAGAATGTCCATAACGTTTTCCATGTTTCTGTTTTACGACCCTACAAACCCGATTCCAAGCATGTAATTGAATACGAACCCCTACATTTTGAAAAAGAATTATCTTACGAAGAAATTCCTGTCCAAATTGTCGACAGAAAAGAACAAGTTCTCAGAAATAAAGCAATACCTTCTGTTAAGGTAATTTGGAGGAACCACAACGCTGGAGAAGCTACGTGGAAACTCGAAGAGAATATGTTGAAGAATTACCCTCATTTATTTACTTAATTTATGTGTAAGTGATTCTGGGGACATAATCTTTGTAAGGGGGGGGAGAATGTAACGGGAATCGAAATTATTGAGTTATGATTCGGGGGGACGAATCCTTTTTGGGGGGAAAGATGTGACAAACGAGATTTTTGTAATTTAATTTTAATATTTATTGAATTAAATAAATATTTTCGATGATTTAATTATTAGATTAAATAATTAATTGAGGCAATTGTGATAGATTAATTTAATGATATGTATTATATTTATTAAATTAATGTAGAAAATTTTATTATTCAAAGTTGGTAATTATGTGAGCTTATTGAATTTAAATAAATATTTAATAAGCCTAATGTTATTTTAATTAATATAATAATTAATTAGAGATTTAATAATTTAATATAATTAATTAATGAGAAAATTAATTATATGATTATGTGAATTTATGATAAATTATTATATTTTATTTAATTTAATTAAATAAATTAATTGAAGTTATTTTATAAAGGGTGTGACATGATTTAAACTATAAGATAAAAGAGTTATTAAATTAAATGGGATTAAGTCTTTTAAAGCTAGCCAAACATGGCCTTAGTGGGAGTTGAGGACAGTTAACCCATGATTGGGTAATCGACCACAACGCGCCGATTCTTCCCTGTATTATTACGACGCCTTCTTTATTCCTTTCATTATTGCTAAGTCTAGAAAATATTCACAGTGAGAGCTTGAGAATTGTCAGAGAGAATGAAGATTTTGAGAAGGAGACTAAGAGTGGGTAATTGAAGAAACATCTGAGTTTTCTAATCTACACCTTACACTCAGGGTAATCTCGCGCTTCCCAAATTATAAATTACGTTATTAAAGTTTTTATGAATATGGCTTTTAAAGTTCTGTAAGGTCTCTGTATTTATAAAGGGTATGGATTATGTGTTGTATATGTATTAAATGTTATCAAATCGTATTCAATTATATATTATGTAAGTTATCATGTCATCAGTTTCATGAAAATACGTTGTATATGTTGCTCAAAACTTACAGAGTATGGGTTTTGGCCATATGGTCCTTATACGTAAATTTAATGTGTCAAGCATAAATGTCTTTGTAAAATTTATACTCGTATATTATTATGCATGTTAATATGAAGAGACCAAACTTTAAATGAACGGATTCGATTGTTATAACGAAATCCGTAGTATTAATTTTCATGATTTATGTTCAAAACCTTCAAGAACATCAAGAATAAAGTTTAAATTTACATATTTTAATTACAGAATTATGTGTTTTAATGGATTAAAATCATTATATAAATGTTGGGTAAGGATTATGTATGAATTATATCATGTGGGTTTGATTAAATTAGGTAGTAGTAATAATTTAATTGAATTTTTTTTTTTCGTGTTCGCAATTTTTTGTGAATTGCAAAAAAAAAGTTTCGTTCGCGCGCCGCATGGCGCCATGTGTTTTAATTCTCGTGCCTTAATTCCCATACACAATATGCAAGCATGACACCAAGTCAAGTCATAATACCACGACTAAAGCAATCATTGAAAAGGCTTAAGTACAAAAAGTGGCGCCGCAACGCCACTCTACAGAATGGCCAGAAATGAATTATTTTTAATGTTCAAGTCTAACCACGTGATAACAACTTAAATTAAAGAACATAGAGATATGTTAGAAGTATAATGAGATATTAAAATAGATACTTAAAATTTAATAACATAATTACATGTGGATTGAATTATTGAATACATAATTAGCTTATTGTTCATGAATTATAAAGTATGAGACAATGAGTGTAGTAATTTGATTAAATGTGGTCATTATCAAAGTTAGACAAAGAGAATGAACTTGTGATGACTAGTACGTTATAATTGACTGGTATTATGAATGTAAATTATATGTAGGATTTAAATCAAAGAACGAGTTTAATTAAAGTGTAATCTACGCACGATGCAAGTTTCCTAACCCTACTTGTTATCATTATTCAAGTTTATAAATGAAGTTCATTTGTTATGTTAAAGATTAATTATCTTTTCAAAGTATGATTCTGTTATACAATAATTGTTCTATTGTATACCTAATGAGATTATTATTCATTTTAAATATCATTTATTGTTGAACCTTGTTAGACTAGCGAATCCTTATTGATTCCACTAGTCCATAGTTGATGAACATTCTAAATTTCGTAACCCTTATTAATTTATCCAAACCAAACTTCCTTTGGTGTGGACTCAATGTCAAACCGAGATGAACAACCTCAATAGGGATTTACTTATGCGTTAGCATTAAGATATTATTGCACGTGATGGTACTAAGGGTGATCCCCCTAAGTACGAGAAGAAGAGTCCATAATCTTATGATCATTAAAGGTTTCAAGTATAACCCTTGATAACCTAGACATAGTTCAAGGTCTTATGACCCTCGTAAATCTTTTTTATTCTTGTTATTCATTCTTGATTCAAAAGTTGAGCTTTTATTTCGTAAGTCTTTGATTCACTCGCATGTTATTATACATTATTATTTCATTATTTTACTTGTAATAATATTGCTCACTCTTGCATAATAATAACATTGCGCTTAAGAACGAAAGGTCCGATGAGCCTTCTACTAGCAAAGGCAGGGCAAGATTAACAAGTGATGAAGACTTGTTGTTTTATATGATGATGTATTTCGCTTTTAAGACTGTTGATTTGTTTAAGACTTATTTGTTTATGTTTTCGCATGTATGTTTAAGGTTAGTACTTATGTTATTATTCGATGTTGTTTAAAGATTTATTTGTTTATGGTTTGCATTTACTATGGGTAGATAGATAGATGATATTTGTACAGTGAACACCAAATCCCATGGAATCAAATTACCTGGATTTGTGGGTGTCACAGTTGAGGAGGTGGGGAATACTAAGGAGGTGGCCCTTGGACACTTTTGCCCTCCATTTGGTTGCCTATAAATAGAAAGCTTGTGTTGGACATTTTGTGTTTTACATACTTTGTCCAATACATATTGAGAGATAGAGAAGAAGCTATAAAAAAGTAATCAAGCTACATCCAAACAAACCATATACGTTTAGTCACAAACACAAAAAATCGAAAGGTAAGGTAATAGTTTCATTAGTCTTCATATTTTTCATTTCTTTCTCGTAGAGAATCGTAGATTGCAGCATTTATATTGAGGAGGAATAAGGATGTCTATTAATGATCAAAACATTGATAAGTCATGTTTGAGTAGAAATCACAAGGATTCCATAAATCAAAATCAAATCTTTAAACGTGAACTTGGTTGTTGATGGACTGAATTGACCAACACGTGAGATAAGGTATTCAAGAGTCGTGGACTCGAGAATCATCGAATTCCGACTTATAACGAAGAAAACGAGTATTGAACGCTCGAAAACGATAAACGAACGCTCAAAATGAACCAAAAGTTGAATTTCGAGTTAGCGATTTCAAAAATATAAAATTCTTACATAAACTCTTAGAGTATGTAATTTGTGAGTTGTGGGCTTTTGAATGAGCCAATTCGGATGTAAAACGAATAAGTTATGAAATCGGGAAATTCGTTGAAAAAACCAACTGTCAAAACTAACTGAGGCGCAGGGGCGGCGCCGCAGTGCCAACCCAGTGAAATTTTGTCACGTTGCAGTGCCAAGCATGGCCAAGAGAAGCCATAATCTTCTAGAGTTTCGCGCCGCAGCATGAGAGTTAGTGTAAAGACTCGCACCGTAGCGCCGAGTCCGGGCAAAATCTCTGGAGAGTGACGCCGCAACGCCACTATAGTAAAAGGATTGCCGCGTCGCAGTGCTTACAGTGTGAAATAGTTGAACAAGTTAGGTTTTTAAATCTAATTGAAGGTAAACCAATAGTAAGGCATGAATGTACTTAATATACATGATAGGACTAACTCTAAATCACTTATAAAGTGATGACGTGGAAAGTGAAGTATGGTTTAACCATAATTAAATGAATAACGCACAAGTGTAAATAAGTAAACCGTGAAGGGTCTTCGACATTGGTACTTTACCAATGATCACCGAGTATCGGTTAATAACGTAAGAACGTTAACGAGCTATAATGAAGTATAGTAAGTCAAATTGACATTATTAATGGAATAAATTCAAGTAAGGCATAGAAGATAAAGAAGTTGGTTAAAGCAATAAAGTAAGTTTGTTTGGTAGCTAATTACAGTGTGCTATGTGAATATATCATGTAGATCTTGTAAAGACTGAGAATTGTTGAATATTATATTCAAAGATGATTGAAGGCAAGTTTTCTTAACGCTTGTCTAACCTCCGTGTTAGACAAATTTTCTGTGATTCATGAAAAGAAATGCATGAATTGTTTTACGAAAGGGTCGATGCCAGTTTTAACTCGGCTAGACTATTCTTAAGAGTTAGATTGATTTGTTTACAAGTCTTTCAGTATAGAACTGTTAACGCTATCCTATGCCAAGTATTTGGTACGGATGTAAAGGTAAGTTTGTCTAAGAACAAACAAAAGTATTTTCATCGATTATTCGATGGGCACACGAGGTTGCCAAAACTTAAACATAAATATGTTTAACGAAAGAGTGTTGATCAACATAGAGTACTATAGGCTGATCACCTAGAAGTTCTCGTAAGTAATGTTGGATGTACAGCCTTAGTGCCAGATGTCCTTTTCAAGTATGAAAACGAAAAGAGTATGTTCATGGTCTTTTGACCGGTTCAGAATTCCTAAACTATTATATATAATTTGGAATCGTTGTTATAAAATGAGAAGTACTAGTCAACATTTCATAGTGCTTCATAGCTATTTGTTCAATTATGGAAGATAATTATATAATTCTCGATGTGGTATTTATATTATCCTTTGTTAGACTTGCTGAGATCGTTATGGTCACTTCTTTCTTGAATTATATGATTGCAGCTAAGGTCGAACGAATTCTAAGAGAGATAAAGGCAAAGCTAAGATGGATAGTTAATTATCATGTAATAGACTAGTGTATTTGTATGTAATAGACTTATGAGTAATGAAGAATATATTCGGTTTCTGAACCTCGGAAAGGATTTATTACTACTGTAATAAGAATATAGTGAATACAATCATTTTGTTGTTATCTCAATGGAATGACTGTATGAATTGTAGTATCATGTAACACCATCTGTCGGGTTGGAAGATACCCGGATTTGGGGGTGTCACAGGTTGGTATCAAAGTATTAGGTTATAAAACTTAAGGGGGGAAGAACCTTAGGCTAATAACCTCGTTAGGAAAGGAAGAGTCCGAAAAAAGTTAACTCGAGTCAAATGAGTTAATAAACTATTGAGGAAACTCAGTATCGAAAGATCAAAATATTAAAAGTTATTTATAATAACTCAAAATATTTTTAAAATCTTAATATCACCTTTAAATGATTTTTAAAACATTTAAAATCATTTTCAAATAATTATAATTAATATTGAAATATTAATAAAATTTATGTCAAAATATTAAAAGTCATTTATTATAAAATAAAATATTTTAAAACCTTTACATCATTTTTAAAACATAAAAATCGCTTTATTTAATACAATTATTAAATAAATTTATTATCATTTATATTTAAATAATTTAAAATATTAAAAGTTATACTTTATAACTTAAAATAATTTTTAAAACTTAATTATGAATCATTAATAATTATTTAATATTTATTTCTATTTATTAAATTATTTATATTAATTTTATTTAAAATTGTCGCTGTAAGTCTACAGCGACAGAAACCGTCGTTAAAGATGTTCCTCATCAAAATGAAGAAAAACTTGGTCAATGCTTTGAGACTTACTTTGACTAGCTGTAATTTTCATTTGATCTTGTTTCTGGGCATGAGAATGTATCATTGTTATAGTATTGATGTAATACTACAAGTATACATCAAGTTTGGGGTCTAACTACATAATATCATGAAGATATCTGATTATCAAACTGCATATCTAAGTAGTTCTTCATTTCTGGAATTTCTAGAAATGAAGTCAGTGTTAGTCAACCTACTTTGAGCTTTAATAACTTTGATTCTATTTGTTATCTAAGTGATCCAGTGTCACACTCTTGTAGTAGACATGTAAGGCTATAAAAGTGTTACACTGGCTTAGCCTAACAACATCACGTATGAGAGATCTAACCTGGTCAAACTGCTGTTAGAAACATGTTCTTTAGTTTTCTGGAAATTCCAGAAAATATAATATGTGTTTGGTCAACTACTTTTGACCATAAATAACTTTCATCCTGGCTATTTAATAGGTGATCTATTGTCAGGGTTTTGTAGTACATATGTCAAGGTATAAAAGTGATACACTTAGATGAGCTAACAACATAACAGATTCAAGATCTAAGCCATTCCGAATCTTGTCAGGCCATTTCTAGGCATTCTGGGTTGTTTAGAAATAGTTTTCCATGGTTGGTCAACTGAATTTGACCATGAATAACTTGAAATCTAGACATGTTATGAACATGATTCCACTTCCAAATTACTCACCTCATGGTATACTATAACAAGGATACACTTATAAGATATAAACATCAACATATCAAGATATATGGCCTCTGACATCTGACTATCAGGCCATTTTTTTAGACTTTTGGACAGTTTGCTTAAATCTTCATTTTCATGCATTTTAATGTTGTGGATCCATGTTTTATCAACCCAGATCACTAAATAACATAACATGTAACATATTTAAACACTAAAACATAAAATCTACCTAAGCATGAAAGATCTAGCTTAGGGTTAGGGTTTATACCTTTTTGAACCAACCTTTGATTTCCCTTCTCTGATCTGATCTTAGATAGTTTATGGGGTGGATTTGGCTTATCTTAGGATTGAGTTTCTCTCTAAATTTCGTAGGCCTTGAGAATGAGAGGTTTGACTATGGATAGAAACTAAAGTAAGGATTTTCTTTAATTTTTAATTAATAATCAATTATTTCGTTCGCGAAAAATTTATCAACAATAATTCATGCAGTAAATATATATTTATCACAAATTCACATTTGCTTTACTTGTCATGTATTCCAATATTCATTGCAGTGTATCAAAATAACAAAAAAAAAAATTATTCACAAATTTCTTATTTTAATATATATTGAAAGCTTGGATTATTACATTCTTCTCCCCTTATAAAGATTCCATCCTCGGAATTGTAAAACAAAACTTACCTAAACTGTGACGCCCCCAAAACAGGTATACATCACCCATCTTGGGTCGCCAGATACAAGGTACTGAATACAAATACAACTTAATTATACAATAGTCGTGTAAAATACGAAAAAACATAGGGTGTGAGTTTCAATACAAATATTGTCATCTAGACAATATACAAACTCAATGGGATCCTCATTACATTTATTATCACACTATTTCACAAAATATTGAGGACTACTAATGCACCATCTAGGACCATCACTCTGTTCCCCGACTAGACCCTGCTACGTTCTCATTTCCTGAAGAGAACAGTGAAAGAAAGGGTGAGCTCAACTAGCCCAGTAAGTAATATTATGACTAAGATAATGCAAAATAAATTATCATTAGCCTTCAACAATGTTAAACTGATAAAATACAATAGACATCAAGTTTAACTGCAGCGAAACAAACAATCCATTAAAAGGGTCAAGTAGAAAATAAAATCTACTATCTTTTATGATTTAAAAGGTTTTTCATCACTTTTATCGCCGAGACTCAGCTTATTAAATAAAATCGAATCATCCCTGCTCCACGACCAAGGATATTCATGTAATCATCAATGGTCATGACTATACCGAATAATCATAGTCATAATCATACCAACAACTGTCCACCAATGAACTACAGGCCAATGAGGACTTTTTTCACATCATTCGTTACATTATTGTCATGATTATACCGAATAATCCCTGGTCATAATCATACCAAGTCCATCTATGCACATAAGCCAAAGATGACATTCATCACAATATAAGCATGAAGATGATGACAATGACATAATAATTCAATAAAACAAGTTCAAGAATTAATTTTAAAGATTTATAAATTAATTTATCCTGAACTCAATAACGTCCAAATTGTCAACATGATACTACTTTGTGGAGTAAAATTCAAGAATGCTCAGAAGAATATTAGAAGAATTTCACCATGTATGCGATACTTCGCATAAATAGGTTATTCCAACAGAATAATAACAATGGAATAATAGAAGAATTTCACCCAAGTATAGGGTATCCCGCGTATACAGGTTATTCCAACAGAATAATAAAGAATGGAATAACAGAAGTTCTCTTCATGAATAAGAAAGAAAGAATACCCTTTATGAGTACAACAAATAATATCCCCTACCTTAAAAGAAACTGGATATTGGAGTAGTGAAGTAGCAGAATACTTTTCTTCTTTCTCTCTATAGTTTATCTCTCTAGAGTTTCAGTGAATTCGTAAGAAATAATGAAGGAATGTGCTTCTATTTATAAAAGAATGGACTGAATAGTAACTAATTCATGAATGGTCCATATTGATTTACTTTTAAACGGACGGTCCATATTGATTTACTATTAAAACTTAAAGCAACGGTCCATACTAATTTACTATTAAAACTTTAAACCAGCGATCCATATTGATTTACTATTATAACTTTCCACCAGCGGTCCATATTGATTTACTATTATATCTTCAACCAACGATCCATATTGATTTACTATTATAACTTCAACCAACGGTCTGAAAAATTAGCACATCTCCTCATGGAATAATATTGTACCGAAAAATGATTTGGACCGAAAAGAAATATATTTTACAGGTGAATAGTACCTCATGAATAGTAACTCGTGAATAATACTCTGACACAAAAAGTGCCCCGAATACCCGATTGAACAATATAACCTCCAGACATCAATTATTATCGAAATAAATATCGATTTCTACTAACACTAATAATCCCAACACAATGGAATTATCAATTTCATCTTTAATCAACACGAACGTATTTATCATTAATATTATAACTCATAATATTTAACAACCAGGTCGTTCCCAGGAAAGAGGGGGCTTTCCGATAAGGATTTCTCCTTATTGGCGCGCAATTAGGTGACCAAACTTCTCCTTGACAGAACTTCTAGACATTGTCAATATTGCAAATAATAATATGAATAACTTTGCCGTCTCAATTATTGATTTAATAATATATCATATTATGCAGATGATACTATAACAATAATTGAATCAATAATATGAGAGATATCATGCAGCAATTATTGTAGCAATAATTGAGTATAACTGAGTGACTTCTCACATAAGCATCAATAATCAATACCATGTGTTACTATGCAACCACGCCAGACATCGTAATTTTACTACCGGTAGTTCAATGATTTAATTGTAACACCTCCACCGTTATTTTTATAGAAAGATAATTTTGTCGCTTTCTCTAACTACGAAAATACTTCCATTGTGAGGTCCACCAATGATTGTGTCGTCGTACAATATTCCCTGTTAAAACGAATATTGCCCGACCAATCGAATATTATATAACCACTTGCTTACTTTGCAAAATTTGTAAATATTACCCACAATTATAACATTATATCAAATTCACGCCATAATATTCAAAAATATATTTCGAGAAAATTATTCTTTATTCATAAAAGTTGGGGTCTTACAACCTCCCTTTCTTATGAAATTTCATCCTCAAAATTAGGGTACATACCTGGTATGTCGAAGAGATGAGGATATCTTGACTTCATCTCAGATTCTAACTCCCAAGTCATTTCCTCCACATCGTGGTTTCTCCCCAAAACTTTGACTTGAGGTATAACCTTAGAGCGTAAACATGATCCTTCTTATCCAAGATTTTAACAGGTAACTCTTCATACGTTAAATCTTCCTCTATCTCGTCTGGTTCTAACTCAATAATGTGGTTCGGGTTTTCACATATTTACGTAACATAGATATGTGAAAAATGTTATGAACACGAGACATACTTGGCGGTAAGGCGAGTCTATAGGCCACAGTTCCTACTCGCTCTAGAATTAAAAATGGGCCAATGACTCAAGGATTGAGCTTTCCTCTCTTTCCAAATCTTGTAACTCCTTTCCATGGAGCAACACGTAACAACACATGATATCCAATATCGAATTCTACGTCCTTTCGATGAAGATCAGCATAACTCTTTTGTCGATCTTGTGAAGTTTTTATGCGTTGTCGGATCGCTTGAATCTTTTCTATAGTCATATCGCATTCAACTCCGGGTCCCAACAACGTTGCTTTCACCCACCTCATCCCCAAAGATAACGGGACAACGACACTTTCTCCCATACAACGCTCAAATAGAGCCATGCCAATACTTGTTTGATAATTATTGTTGTAGGAAAATTCCACCAACGGTCAGAACTTGTCCCAACTTCCTTTGAAGTCAAGGACACAAAGTCTTAATAGATCTTCAAGAATTTGAATAGTCTTCTCCATTTGCCTGTCCTGTGCGAGGATGATATGCCAAGCTAAATCAGAATCTGCGCCCATAGCTTTACAGAACTAACCCAAAATCGTGAAGTGAATCTTGGGTCTCGATCAGAAACTATGGATACTGGCATACCATGCAGTCTTACAATCTCATTTAAGTACATACGAGCAAGACGTTCAAGTGTATAAGTTTCTTGTATAGGTAAGAAGTGAGCAGACTTGGTCAATCTATCAACAATGACCCAAATTACATCTATGCCTTGAGAAACCTTGGGAAGACCAGTAACGAAATCCATGGTAATATGCTCCCACTTCCATTTTGGAATTTCAAGTGGTTGCAATGGACTTTTTTGTACTTGATGCTCCGACTTGACTCGTTGACAAGTTAAACACCTTGAGATAAACTCCGCTATCTATCTCTTCATATTACTCCACCAAAATGTATGTCGAAGATCATGATACATTTTGGTACTCCCATGATGGATTGCAAACGGTGTGTTGTGCGCCTCCGTCATGATTTTATACTTTAAACCAGGGTCGTTAGGAATACAAAGTCTGGAGTTGACTCGAAGTATTCCTTCTTCATCGATTCTTGCTTCCAAAATAGCACCTTCTTGTACTTTCTTCCTCATACGTATAAGCTCCAGGTCTGTAGCTTGAGCAGCTTTAACTTTATCGATTAAAGTCGGTTCTACTCGTATATTCGCCATCATCACATGGGTTCCTAGAATCTGTAACTCTATCTTCATCCTTTGTAAGTCATACAAAATGGGCCTTTGTGTTGACAATATTGCACTCGTACCAGGATGGTATTGAATGGTATGATCATAATCTTTCAACAGTTCAAGCCAACGTCGTTGCCGTATGTTGAGTTCCTTTTCGGTGAAGAAATATTTGAGACTTTTATGATCCGTATAGATCTCCACCTTCTCTCCATATAGGTAATGCCTCCAAATCTTAAGTGCGAAGATAACAGCTGCCAACTCTAGATTATGAGTAGGATAATTCCTCTCATATTCTTTGAGTTGCTGAGAGGCATATGCTATGACTTTCCCATGTTGCATGAGAACACATCCTAACCCTTTGCCCGAAGCATAACTGTAGATAACAAATCCGTCTGAGCCAGATGGTTTTGTCAGAACAGGTGCTGAAATGAGTCTTCCCTTGAGTTCTTGAAAACTCTTCTCACATTCCTCGCTCCAACCGAACTTTGTATCTTTTCGAGTCAGCTAAGTTAATGGAGTAGAAATTCGAGAAAATCCTTCCACGAATCTCCAATAATAACCAGCTAAGCCGAGAAAGCTACGTACTTCGGTCACTGACTTTGGTTGCTCCCACCTTTGAATTGCTTCAATCTTCGTTGGGTCAACATATATTCCATGATTTGATATCACATGCCCAAGGAATGCAACTTCCTCAAGCCAGAACTCACATTTCTTCAACTTGGCATAAAGCTTGTTTTTACGAAGCTTTTGGAGTATCAGCCTCAAATGTTGCTCATGATCTTCACGGCTTTTGGAATATATGAGAATGTCATCAATAAAGACAACCCAAAGTGATCCAAATATTCCTTGCATACTCGGTTCATCATATCCATAAAGGCAGCAGGAGCATTAGTCAATCCAAAAGACATGACCAAGAATTCATAATGCCCGCATCGAAGTTCTAGAGGCGCTTTGGAATATCCTCAGTTTTAACTTTCAGCTGATGATATCCAGAACGAAGATCGATCTTTGAAAAGAATTGTGCTCCTTCCAACTGGTCAAACAGGTCATCAATGCGAGGCAACGGATACCTATTCTTGATGGTGACATGGTTCAATTCTCGGTAGTTGTGAGACCCCAAATTTTATGAAATAAAAGAATTCAATTTTGGTAAATAGTTAAATTGATAAAAGTTTAAAGTTAAGGGTAATATGTGAAAATTTTGGCAAAGTAAGCAAGTGGATATAAAATATTCTTTTTGTCGGGGAATGTCCGTACAACGGTACAATCATTGATGGACCCCGCAACGGAATTATTGTCGGATGGAGAAAATGACAAAAATATTTTTATGAGAATAACGGCGGAAGTTTTACCATTAAAACTATTGAACTACTCGGTAGTAAAAATACAGTAATACGCATGGTTGCATAGTAGCACACGGTATTGATTATTGATGTTTACGTGATAAGTCACTCAGTTTTGTTTTATTAGTATTATTAATGTAATAAAATAGAAAAGTTTTTTATATAAAATGTAATACTTTTATAAAGTTATTCTATAAATAGAATATATTATATTCTATTATGCATAGTATTTTGCATAGTAAAATCTTTTTATATAAAATGTATACTTTTATAAAGTTATTCTATAAATAGAATATATTATATTTTATTATGCATAGTGTTGCATAGTGCTTGCATAATGTTTTGCATAGTAAAATCTTTTTATATAAAACAGAATACTTTTATAAAGTTATTCGTTTTATTAGATTATAAATAGAATATATTATATTTTATTTAAAAGATTTTGCTTTAAATACGGACTGTCCGATTAAAAGTAAATCAATCTGGAGCGTTCATGAATTAGTTACTATGCAGTCCATTCTTCTATAAATAGAAGCTCATTCCTTCATTATTTCTTACGAATTCACTGAAACTCTATATAGAGAAACTATAGAGAGAAAGAAGAAAAGTGTTCTGCTACTTCACTACTTCTATATCAAGTACTATTCTTTCAAAGGTAGGGGATATTATTTGTTGTACTCATAAGGGGTATTCTTTCTTTCTTATTCATGAAGAGAACTTCTGTTATTCCATTCTTTATTATTATGTTGGAATAACCTGTTTATGCGAAGTACCGCATACATGGTGAAATTCTTTTATTATTCCATTCTTTATTATTCATTGAATATCCCGCTTGCATGCATAATTTACTGACTCGTTCCATTCTTTATTATTCTGATGGAATAACCTGTCTGTGCAGTCTAAATCATGCATGGTGATTTCTGTTGTTATTCCATTCTTTATTATTCTATCGGAATATCCTGTCTGTGCGTTTACACCGGACCTGGTTCCATTATTTATTATTTTGTTATGAATAACCTGTCTGTGTAGTCTATCGCACGCATGGTGAATCCTTCTGTTATTCCTTTCTTTATTATTCTGTTAGAATAACATGTCTATGTGGATTACCACATGCATGGTGAATGATCCTTTGTATTTCATTCCTTATTAAATTGTGGAAATGATTTGTTTACGTAGATTATGATGAAAGTCATAATAAAAGAATTGGACTGATGAAAATCATGGGTATATGTGGTATTAGTAAGTGTTATGATGAGTTATGTTGGTTATTATGTGAAAACATGAAAGTTTCTTAGAAATCACAAAGGGTTGAAAAGTCAGATTTTGGTGAAAATGGAACATGAAATTCAATCGACCATATCTCCTATTATATTTCGAATTTTTGAGTGTGGTCAAGTTTTAGAGTTAGATATATGAGTTTCCTAACTTATCCAAGTAGAATCACTGGAAAAGGTGTTGTTAATTTTCGTGTGGACTGATTTTAGCAAAGGACTCAAAAACCGAAATTTCCAAAAAGGCTACTGTCCAAAATTTTAAAATGGCATTTTCGGCCACTTAATTTGTGAGAAACATTCTGGCCTTTTGGGACATGGAAATATATGGTATGAAGTACCTACTGTCCAAAAATGAGCTCATTCCGACTTAAAATGAGCAAGTTATGACCATTCCATTATTTAGGTTTTTCCGACGAAAAACGCTATAATCGGAGTTCTATAACTCCGATTACCATGCAATTTAAACTGGAAGCGCACGTTAACATGTGTAAGATCCTGCCAAGATTTGGGAATTTCTGGAGTTAACCTTGAGGTAGCTAATTTCTTAAGGAATTAATTAGAAATTAATTTTTAAAAAATAGTAAATGAATTTTAAAAATTCTGAGAAAAATATATGTTCAATATGGGACTATATTCTATTTAATCCCAGAAAATAAATTTTTTTGGGACTGATTTGGTATTTTTCATGAAAATGGTTTAGTTACGAACATATGGATTAAATATGTTATGTGAAGTGAAAAATTGGTAAATAGGATTTTATGGCTTGAAAATCCTATATAAGGTATATCCAGATTTTTGATGAGTAATTTGATTATTGGTGATGAAATCTTATGAGTATGGCATTTTTGAATGATTAAATGCATTATTTGGAAAAGTGTAAACAATTAAATTAAATTGTTTATAAGTTTAAGGAGTGGTTAAAATATTGTTATAATATTAACAATATTAGATTATGATTTTTTTAAGTGATTGATAATGTTTGGATAAATTTAAAGTCTTTAATATTTATCCTTGATTTGGTTTGACTAATGTTTATAATATTGTCATCATCCTCATGCTTATATTATGTTGAAAGTCATCTATGGCATGTAGTGCATAGATGGACTTGGTATGATTATGACCATGGATTATTTGGTATAATCATGACCATAATGTTACAAATGATGTGGAAAAAGTCCTTATTGGCCCGTAGTGCATTGATGGACAGTTTTTGGTATGATTATGGCTATGGATTCTCTTAGGCCAAGGGTGCAAAGATGAATTGTTTTATGGAATGATCAGGACCGTTGATTAAAACACGATTATCGTTGGCTGTAGTGCATGGATAATTCGTGGTCGTGATACTAAAGAATATCATTGGCCTGTAGTGCAGGGTTGATTCGATGATGTGGATTAATATTGAGCTGAGTCTCAACAATGAAATATTTATTCATGGATGTGATAATAATGAATATCTTTGGCCGTAGTGCAAAGATGATTTAATGATTACGAGCAGGAATTGTGATTTGGTATAACCATGATTTTTGATGTTTCAGGTGAAGACAGGTGATGAAAATTATCTTTGTCCTGGGTGCGAAAAGGAATTTAGAATCACAATTGTGATTATGAGTTATTCACATGATCGTGGACGGGAATTGTTGATTGATGTTATAGGGATAAAACATTATTGGTGGACTTTTAACATGGAGAAGATAATAGACCTTATGGTCTATTTGACTCTTCTAATGGATTGCTCGTTCCGCTGCAACTATGGTTGAAAAGTTTTATCATCTATCATATGTTCTAAACCTCTGATTTATTATTGATGAAAACTATTGATAATTGCATTATCTTTAGTCATGATATTCTTTACTAGGCTAGTTGTGCTCACCCTTTTGCTTCACAATTCCTTTCAGATAATAAAAGTGTAACTGGGTCGAGCGGGGTATTAAGAGGATTAGAACGGTGGTCTATAACTGTTGAGGTTCTCCCTAAATAGTATGAAAATAATTTTATTAAGAACTTTAGATATGTGTGTCGTATTGTATACGTCATTTGATATTTAATTTTGGTGAACTGAATAGGGTGAGGTGAACCCAACTTTGGAAGGGTGTTTTTCCACTATAATACAAGATGTCTAATGACATACAACCTTGTGTTATCATAAGATGTGGTTTTATGCATTCACTTCTTTGAGTATATCTACTAGCACTACCTATATGATCTTGGAGTTTATTTGAAATATAATATTCACTTGGAGACAGTGGAGATAATTATATGTCAAGAGAAGACTCACCATTAGAAAGAAGATGATAGTAATCTTCTCATTTTTCTTTGGGGTCTATTGGGTCAACCAAGGATAATTCTGTGGACATATGATATCTATTATAACCTAGACGCATGGCCTCCCATGTACGAAGGTTTCCTTAAGCACTTCCCAAAGATTTTAATTTCTAAAACAATTTTTCACTATACTTTTATGCAAAGTACCATTTTAAGGTTGTGGTCGAGGCACCATGAGAGTTACATACATTTGTATTAAAACTCACAATTAACTGTGGTCGTATTCTATACGACAGTTCAACAGTTGTATAAATGAAGTTGTATTTGAATTTTGTACCATGTATCTGGCGACTCAGAATGGGTGATGTATACCTAATTTTGGGGGAGTCACAGTAGTCAATACAAAGTCGCATACTCCCTTATTTCTTCTTCACGAATAGGATAGGAGCACCCCAAGGAGACGTACTAGGACGAATGAAACCAATGTCTAACAATTCCTGCAATTGGGTCTTTAACTCTTGAGGTTCAATAGGAGCCATTCGATATGGGGTTTGGAAATGGGTTTTGTACCATGTTCAAGGTCGATCAAAAATTCAATTTCACACCCTGGGGGTAGGCCAGGAAGTTCTTCAGGGAATACGATAGGAAATTTATTAACAATAGAAATATCATTCAAAACTGATGTATTTTTGTTTAAATCTGTGACATTAGCTAAGAAAGCTTGACATCCGTTTTTCAATAAACGAATAGCTTTATGGCTTGAAATGACCGTGATTGATTTTAATGGTTTGGTCTCTTGAATTCGCATAATAGGTTGATTAGGAATATGAAAACTAACAACCTTACAAAAACAATCAATTTTTGCATGATGAGTAGTTAACCAATCAATCCCTAGAATTACGTCAAACACAAGTATTTTTAAAGAAATTAGATCGACAGGTAATGTGCGGTTACCGATTTGAATCAAACAAGACTTATAAATCGTGGATGTAATGAAGGTTTCTCCCAACGGAGTTTCAACCGATAAGTCAAAGTCCAATTTCTCCGGAGTCAAATTTAAACGTTGAGCGCAAGTAGGAGAAATAAAAGAATGGGTAGAGCCGATATCAAATAAGGTATATACTTCACTAGAGTTTATGATAAGCTTACCCATGATGACCTCGTTCGGGTTCCTTGCTTTCTGGGAGGTTACAACAAACGCTCTCCCTTGAACTACCGGTTTTGTCTTGTCTAGGATGGACTTTGATGTCTCCATCCTAGCTGGACTTGACTTCGGTGAACGACAAAATCGGGCTAGGTGACCTTCTCTTCCACAATTGTAACATGCTTTGATCGGCTGCAGCATGCAGCTTTGGACCGATGTGTCCTCCCTCTCGCATTTGTAACATATGACCGGGCGGTCGTTTCTCCTTCCTTAACAACAAAAATCTTTGCCGACGTCCTTCCATCATTATTAAATCTCCTCTTCTTGAAACTCCCACTTTTATTGTCTTGGCCATGATTACCACCGAAGTGGTTACCATTTCTGGCATGTTGATTCCCTCCACGTTTGTTGTCACCGCTTCAATGACTGTTACCACTGGTATTTTCATTCTGCCGATTGCTTTCTCTTGGTTGCGTTGACCCGTTATCGCGCTCCAATAACTAAGCCCTATTTACAACATCTGAATACAAACACAGTTTATGAGAAATAAGATATTGACGTATCTCCTGCTTTCAAACCTCTTAAAACATCCGCATCATTCTCTCCTCATTATCAACCAGTGGGGACGCAAACCGGGATAACTCGCAAACTTAGCTTCAGATCAAGGCCACTACTCATATTGTTCGCTTCCAACTTGATAAACTCTACCTCTTTAATGTGACGAATACTTTCGGGAAAGTACTTGTCGTTGAACAATTCTTGGAGCTTCTCTCAAGACATCTTCAATGCGGCAGGTTGAGTACGCTTTACTGATTCTGTGGCACCCTCAAATCCTGGTACTTCATTTCCTCAAGATTTGGTATTCACTTAATCAAAACATTCATCTATAACTACCCAATTATAATAAAATTGAATAATAAAACCTGCCCACACAGGAATAAATTTATATAAAAATCTCTCAGGTTATCTAACCTTTAACAACAATCATTCAAATGCAGAATTTAAATAAACTTCATTACAATCTTTAAACCAAAGTCTGATAATAAAACTATCGAATCTATTACAAGTCTTCAGTACTTGTTCATCTTTCCTTTTCCTTTACTGGTGTTAGGTACGTCACCAGTTTCAACTTTAGCTGTAAGAAATTTTATAGGCAAGAGTGAGCAAACAAGGCCCATTTGAAATAACAATAAATAAATCTTTAAAATTTTACATCAATTGCCAATATTAGGCTAAATAGAACTGAACAATATATTCTATTAACTTTCTGAAAATTTTAATATTTATTGAGGGTTTAATGACCACGAATCATGTCCACAGTTATAAGTAATCTTTCAACTTTAACTTTAATAGTCATAAGACTATAAGGACTCCACGTACTTAGGAGGATCAACCATTCGTACAATGTATTGTGCACAACCATTTTAACGCTAAGCGTAAACCTCTAATAAAAGAGTTGTTCATCTCAGTATTTAGAATACAAGTCTGCACCAAAGTAAGTTTGGTTTGGATACAATACCGGGTAATTTAGATTTCAACGGTAATCAACTAAGGATTAGTTTATTACAACAGAAATAATTGTATGCTATGGAATAATCATAACATAAATTGGCTTAAACAATATTAAATCAAGGTTATTGAAAATTGAATACTAAGCATGCATAGTGAATAGTAATTTGAACTATAAGTTGTTTAATACTAGAATATTGAAATAAAGTGACTCACATGCTAAATATTAAGTTGCATATTAGACAAACTTGCTCAATATTAAACTATAAGATTTGGGATATTTGTATCGTTATGAGAACTAGATACAATAACTTATTCAATAATAGGCAATCTAGCTCTACGAAGGTGTAGAGGTAGCAATTTACAACAATTGTAATTGAATTTGAAAGCAATAACGTATTAATGAAATTAAAACTCGCACAATGAAGTTTTGAGTTAGAGAACTTGCTCAATTATAAAATAGAGTTAGAAAACTTACCTTTAGCACAAGCTAAACCTTACAACTTGAATCAATACCCTATACATATGCCATATTGACATAGTTAGTCATTACCAACATTGTATATCCATATAAACAAATATATACATCATATATGTTAAATTACCCTTTCACATAATCAACTATGTTACCAATAGGTAACACTTGATATCATGTTCATTCATAGCTTAATACTACTGAAATCATCATTTAACATTCCTATTATTAACACATAACATTTATTTTCCAAATTTGTATACTTAAACAAAACCGTCGAATCCTTTCTCGCTAACTCAAGGCACACTACGCCATACGCTTTTCATTGTTTGTTATACTTGCTACTTCTGGTCAAATGCCATTGGTTTGTGTTGCGGGCGTAGGTATACCACAAGCGATGCGAGATTTGTATCATTGGTCAGGTCATGCTAAGAAGTTCTAGAACTCGGCGACCAAGCTCGACAACAGCATGAAGAAAAGCCAAATTGGCCTAAAAGCTCGAATCTAATAGATAGATTAACATGTAATACACATATAGACTTCATATAAACATATTGTGAAGACTTCTAACATGTTTCTACTCATAAAATAACATAAACATCAAAGTTACAACACCCAATTGCACTGTTTTTGACAAAAACTCCATTTTTTGACATTTTTAATAAAAATCAACACTGTGATTTTGTTTTTCAATAAAAACAGAAATTTCAAAACATCATAGTTATGATTATACATACTCTATCAATTTCCATAATCAATTTATCAATTTAACAACTAATTAAACCTTAATTTCTATTTTAAATTAAGCCATACTCGTATATTTTTCATATGAACACTCTGTAATATATTTTCTTCATAAAACACATACATACATGAATTAATTTCTCTATAATCATACATAAACTCATAGGATAACCTTATAATCAATAATCATACAAAACTTATATACTTAACAATAATCATAAATTCACAGAGAACTTTTTGGGAATAGGAAAACTAAACTTTTAAAGAAAAAGGTTAAGCTCCTACCTTTGATTAAGAAGATGATGGCTATTTTTGATTATCAATTTCTTTTCTCCAATTCCTTTATCAAAACCTGTTAGGATTTCTCTCAAATTCTCTCTAATTTTCTTTTTCTTCTTCTCTTTTTCTTCAACTGAGTCTTTCTTCCTAACTCTAACTACATAGAATAATATAACGTATATAGTAATAATAGATATATTAAATATATAATATAATACTAACTTAACTGACATCAGTTATAAACTTTTGAAAATCAAAAGTCATAAGGCTTGTTTGGTTAAACTAATAAAAATAACTCATTAACCCTTACACCTTGTTTGACAAATCTAACTAAAACAAATGGATTAATCCTTATACCTTGTTTGATAAAACACTATTAGATTAAAGACTTATTATTCAATAAGACATGTTTGTCAAAAACTAAATTAAAGTCCTTTAATTTATTTTAATAACTCCTTTATAGCAAGGTTATTTGTCACACTTCTATTTAATTAAATAATCAATTTAATCAATTCAAATACTAATCTATTAAATTACTTTAATACATAAATCATTATCACAAAACTATAATTTCTTTATAATTATAATTTTATTTAATCAACTAACAATTTATTTTAATCACAAATTCCAATTAAAATACTATAATTCATTTAATCATTATTAGCTCTCTAACTAAATTATTAAATTAAATTAGTATATATCCTCATAACAATTAATTTTCTTAGCTCCTTAATTATTTATTCAACAAATAATTAACTAAATCACATCAACTCAAATTACCATTAAATACTTATACAATTCAATAAATATTTAATATTGCAAATAAATATTTAATATATAATATTTAATTATTTATTCAACAAATAATTAACTAAACAACATCAACTTAAATTGAACAATTATTTATTCAACAATAAACATATCCATTAAATACTTATATAAATCAATAAATATTTAATATTACACTTTAAAATTCTAGACTGTTACATCATTCCCTCCTTACAAGGATTGTGTCCGCCGAATCACAACTCAAACAAATCATTTGTTACATTCTTCCCTACTTACAAATATTCTGTCCCCAGAATCGAAGACACAGATTAAACAAATAACTCAGGGTACTCTTTCAACATTTTTTCTTCGAGTTCCCACGTAGCTTCTTCAGCGTTGTGGTTCCTCCATATCACCTTCACAGAAGGTATCACTTTATTTCTAAGCACTTGTTCTTTCCTGTCGACTATCTGGATAGGAACCTCTTCATAAGACAAATCTTTCTCGAACTATAACGGTTCATACTCGATCAAATGTTTGTAGTCGGGTTTATATGGTCGTAACACCGAAATATGAAAAACATTATGAATATTTTCCAACTCTAGAGGTAGAGCTACCTCGTAAGCCACTTCTCCCACTCTTCGCAACACTTCAAAGGGTCCAATAAACCTCGGGCTTAGCTTTCCCTTTTTACCAAAACAAAATTTTCCCTTCCAGGAAGAAACTTTTAGGAATACAAAAGTTCCTATGTCGAATGCACGATCTTGTCTGTGTTGATCAGCATACTTTTTCTGTCTGTCTTGGTCTGCTACTAATCTTGTCCTGATGAGTTTGACCACGCCGCCAGCTTTGTTGCACCGCTTACGTCCTAACAGTTGGCGTTCACCGACTTCATCCCAGCACAGTGGAGTTCTGCACTTTCTGCCGTACAATGCCTCGTAAGTTGGCATGCCGATGCTCGCATGATAACTATTGTTGTAAGCAAATTCCACCAACGGTAATTATTCTTCCTAGTTTCTTTTAAAGTCCATGACACATGCTCTCAGCATATCTTCTAATGTCTGAATTATTCATTCTCTTTGGCCATCTGTTTGTGGATGATAAGCCGTACTCATTCGCAACTGTATCCCCATGCATTCTTGTAGTCTCTTCCAGAAATTCGATGTGAATCACGGATCTCTATCGGACACAATTGATACTGGCACTCCATGCTTCAAAACGATCTCTTTAATGTACAATCTTGCTAACTGATCAAGATTGAATCTAATCTTTATTGGTAGAAAGTGCGCTGATTTCGTCAGTCTGTCCACTATTACCCAAATTGCATCGCATCCTCTCTGAGTAGTTGGAAGACCCACCATAAAATCCATCGTGATGTGTTCCCATTTCCATTCTGGTATTTCCAACGGTTGAAGTAACCCGCTGGGTCTTTGATGTTCGGCTTTTACTCTTTGACATGTCAAGCATTTCGCTACGCATTCATCAACATCCCTTTTCATGTTTGGCCACCAAAAATGTCAGCGCAAATCTTGATACATTTTCGTGCTTCCTAGATGAATCAAATATCTTGTGTTGTGTGCTTCGGTCAAGATTTCGTCTTTCAGTTCTAGCACTGCTGGAACACAAATTCTTCCCTCGAACTGTAGTATTCCTTCGGTATTGACCTTGTATTTTACATCACCGCCTTCAATCAGATTCTCTTTGATTTTCCCACACTCTTCATCTTGTAGTTGAGCATTCTTCACTTTGTCCACTAAAGTTGGACCAGCTTCTATCTGGAATAGTTGTTTGTTAGATTCTTTTGGAAATTTAATTTCCAACTCCAGTTTTGTATTTGCTGAAATGAGCTCTTCCTGAGTTGTTATCAGCATCAACTTTTCCCGACCTTTCCTGCTTAAAGCATCTGCCACCACATTCGCTTTTCCCGAATGATAAAAGATTTCACAATCATAATCTTTTATCAATTCCATCCACCTTCTTTGACGCATGTTCAAATCCTTCTAAGTGAAAATATACTTCAGACTTTTGTGGTCTGTGTAGATCTCACATTTCTCTCCATAAAGATAGTGTCTCCATATCTTCAGAGCAAATACAACTGCAGCCAATTCCAAATCATGAGTCGGATACCCTTTCTCATAATCCTTTAGTTGTCTTGATGCATACGCTATAACTTTGTCGTTCTGCATAAGAACACAACCCAACCCTTTATGTTAGGCATCACTATACACCACAAAATTTCCTGTATTATCTGGTAATGTCAACACAGGTGCCACACTTAACTTCTTCTTCAAATCTTGGAAATTTTCTTCACATTTCTCCGTCCAAACGAATTTTATAGCTTTCCTTGTCAAATTTATTAGCGGAGTGGCTATCTTAGAAAAATCATGAATAAATCTTCTATAATAACTAGCCAGTCCCAAGAAACTCCTCACTTCGATTTGTTCTTGGTTGTTCCCAATTGATTACAAACTTCCACTTTTGATGGATCCAATCGAAATCCCATCTTTGTCAATCACATGACCCAAAAATTGTACACGATCGAGCCAAAATTGTGACTTAGAGAATTTCTCATGTCATGCCTTTTCCTTCCTTAGTGTTTCCGATGTCAAACGTAAATGTTCCACGTGTTCTTCTTGAGTTTTGGAATACACCAGAATGTCATCAATAAATACCACTACAAACTTGTCTAAGAATGGTTTAAACACCCTGTTCATCAAATCCATGAACGCAGCAGGGGCATTGGTTAAATCAAAAGACATCACCAGAAACTCGTAATGTCCGTACCGAGTTCTGAATGCCGTTCTAAGTATATCCTCCTTTCTTACCTTCAATTGGTGATACCCACTTCTCAAATTAATTTTTGAGAAATATTTAACACCCTTTAGTTGATCAAACAAGTCATCTATTCTAGGCAACGGATACCTATTCTTAATAGTGACTTTGTTTAACTCTCTATAATCAATGCAAAGATGCATTGTTCCATCTTTCTTCTTAACGAATAAAACTGGCGCTCCCCACGACGATACGCTTGGTTGAATTTATTTCTTGTCTAGCAACTCTTGCAACTATACCATCAGTTCCTTCATTTCCACCGGAGCCATTCTGTATGGGGCCTTTAATATCGGTGTTGTTCCTAGCGCTAAGTCGATCACGAACTCAATTTCTCTGTCAGGCGGAAGTTCTAGCAAATCTTCTGGAAACACGTCTTCGAATTCTCTAACTACCGGTATTTCTTCTAGTTTCACACCCTTCTTCTGAGTATCGACTATATAAGCTAAATAGCCCACACAACCTTGACTCAACAATTTCTTGGCCTGCATAGTCGTCAAACATTTAATTTGTCTAGGCGACTTGCTACCATAAAATACTACCTTTGATGGAGTCATAAGGTTTACACACTTCTTGTGACAATCGATTACTGCTCCATATTTGAACAGCCAATCCATCCCCAAAATTACATCAAATTCCCCGAGTCTAATCGGAATCAAATCTATCCACAAGATATTTTCCTCAATGTTCACCCTACAGTTCTTGTATACGAATCTAACAGGGATTACTTCCTTATTCGCAATTTCTATGTTCAAAGGAAAATTCAGTTCTTCTCTAGGCAATTCGAACTTATTCATCATTAATATTATAACCCATAATATTTAACAACCATGTCGTTCCCAGGAAAGATGGGGCTTTCCGATAAGGATTTCTGTGACGCCCCCAAAACAGGTATACATCACCCATCTTGGGTCGCCAGATACAAGGTACTAAATACAAATACAACCTAATTATACAACAGTCGTGTAAAATACGATAAAACATAGGCTGTGAGTTTTAATACAAATATTGTCATCTAGACAATATCCACACTTAATGGAGTCCTCATTACATTTATTATCACACTATTTCACAGAATAGAAGGGACTACTAATGCACCATCTAGGATCATCACTCTGTTCCCCGACTAGTCCCAGCTACGTTCTCACTTCCTGAAGAGAACACTGAAAGAAAGGGTGAGCTCAACTAGCCCAGTAAGAAATATTATGACTAAGATAATGCAGAACAAATTATCATTAGCCTTCAACAATGTTAAACTGATAGAATATAATAGACAACAAGTTTAACTACAGCGGATCAAGCAATCCATTAGAAGAGTCAAGTAAGGTATAAAATCTACTATCTTCTATGATTTAAAAAGTTTTTCATCAACTTTATCGCTGAGACTCAGCTTAATAAATAAAATTAAATCATCCCTGCTCCACGACCAAGGATATTCATGTAATCATCAATGGTCATGACTATACCGAATAATCCCTGGTCATAATCATACCAACAACTCTCCACCAATGAACTACAGGCCAATGAGGACTTTTACCACATCATTCGTCACATTATGGTCATGATTATACCAAATAATCCCTGGTCATAATCATACCAAGTCCATCTATGAACGTAAGCGAAAGATGACTTTCAACATAATATAAGCATGAGGATGATGACAATTCAATAAAACAAGTTCAAGAATAAATTTTAAAGATTTATAAGTTAATTTATCCTGAACTCAATAACGTCCAAATTGTCAACTTGATACTGCTTTGTGAAGTAAAATTCAAGAATGCTCAGAAGAATATTTCCATGAAAAGATACTGGATGAAGCGCAAATATCAAGGATATTCCACTAATTTCATAGAGTATAGAAGCCAAAGCTTTAACCAACTGAGTATAATAAAAATATATGAAACTGCAAATGGATATTTGTCCGCCATGCGGTAATCCACGTAGACAGATCATTTCCACAATTATATAAGGAATGAATACGAAGGATCATTCACCATGTATGTGGTAATCCACATGAGCGAGTTATTCCAATGTAATAATAAAGAATGGAATAATGTAAGGATTCACCATGCAAATGTATATATCGCATGCATGTGTTTATTTCTAATAGAATAATAAATAATGGAACTAGGTTCTACAGAACGCATGTATACATGATATATCCAAATGTAATAATAAATAATGGAACCAGATCCCAGAAATGCATGCATGTGATATTCTCGATAGAATAATAAATAATGGAACCAGTCCACATGTAAACGCATATACAAGATATTCCAACAAAATAATAAAGAACTGAATATTAGAAGAATTTCACCATGTATGTGGTACTTCGCATAAACAGGTTATTCCAACAGAATAATAAGAATGGAATAACAGAAGAATTTCACCAAGTATAGGGTATCTCACAGATACAAAGTTATTCCAATGTAATAATAAAGAATGGAATAACAGAAGTTCTCTTTATGAATAAGAAAGAAAGAATACCCCTTATGAGTACAACAAATAATATCCCCTACCTTAGAAGAAACTGGATATTGGAGTAGTGAAGTAGCAGAATACTTTTCTTCTTTCTTTCTATAGTTTATCTCTCTAGAGTTTCAGTTAATTCGTAAGAAATAATGAAGGAATGAGCTTCTATTTATAGAAGAATGGACTGAATAGTAACTAATTCATGAACGATCCAGATTGATTTACTTTTAAACGGAAGGTCCATATTGATTTACTATTAAAACTTAAAGCAACTGTCCATATTGATTTACTATTAAAACTTTAAACCAATGATCCATATTGATTTACTATTATAACTTTCCAACAGCGGTCCATATTGATTTACTATTATATCTTCAACCAATGGTCTGAAAAATTAGCACATCTCCTCATGGAATAATATTGTCCCCAATAATGATTTGGAACAAAAAGAAATATATCCTACGGGTGAATAGTACCCTGTGCATAGTAACTCGTGAATAGTACTCCGACACAAAAAGTACCTCGAATACCCGATTGAACAATATAACCTCCAGACATCAATTATACTAAAACAAATAAGTCCAACACAAAGGAACTATAAAATTCATCTTTAATCAACATGAATTTATTCATCATTAATATTATAATTCACAATATTTAACAACCAGGTCGTTCCCAGGAAAGAGGGGGCTTTCCGATAAGGATTTCTCCTTATTGGCGCGCAATTAGTTGACCAAACCTCTCCTTGACAGAACTTCTCGACATTGTCAATATTGCAAATAATAATATGAATAACTTTGTCATCTCAATTATTGATTTAATAATAGAACATATTATGCAGATGATACTGTAACAATAATTGAATCAATAAAATGAGAGATATGATGCAGTAATTACTGTAGCAATAATTGAGTATAACTGAGTGACTTATCACATAAGCATCAATAATCAATATCGTGTGCTACTATGAAACCACGCGTATTACTATACTTTTAATACCGAGTAGTTCAACAGTATTTACGGTAACACTTTCGCTGTTATTTTTATAAAATGATAATTCTGTCGTTTTCTAAATACGACAATACTTTCGTTGTGGGGTCCACCAATGATTGTGCCGTCGTACAGATATTCCCCGACAAAAAGAATATTCCCCGATCAATCGAATATTATACAACAACTTGCATACTTTGCAAAATTTATAAATACTTCCCACAACTATAACATTATATTAAATCCACACCATAATATTAAAAAAAATATTTCGAGAAAAATAAATCTTATTCATAAAATTCGGGGTCTCACAATCTCCCCTCCTTATGAAATTTCGCCCTCGAAATTTACGTACGTACCTAGTATGCCGATGATATAAGGATACCTTGACTTTATTTCAGATTCTAACTCTTGAGGTATAACCTTTAAGTGTCACATATAATCCTTCTTATCCAAGATTTTAACACGTATCTCCTCATACGTTAAATCATCCGCTATCTCGTCCGGTTCTAAATTAATAACGTGGTTCGGATCGTCCCCATATTTACGTAACATCGATACGTAAAAAAACGTTCTGAACACTCAACATACTTGGCGGTAAAACGAGTCTATAGGCCACAGTTCCTACTCGATTGAGGATTTCAAATGGGCCAATTAAATCGAGGGTTGAGATTTCCTCTCTTCGTCGATTCATCTGCTCAGGGTGTGTAGCTTGAGCGGCTTTAACTTTATCGATTAAATTCGATTCTACTCGTATATTCGTTATCTTCACGGGTTCGTATATTCGCACTTGTAAACGCATACGATATTCTACTCAACGCGTCAGCTACCACGTTCGCTTTTCCACGATGGTATTGAATGATATGATCCTAATCTTTAATAGCTCAAGCCAACGTCTTTGGCACATGTTACGTTCGTTTTAGGTGAAGAAAATATTTGAGGGTTTAAGAAATGGGTTTTATACTGGGGTCAATACAAAATTTGATTTTACGCTCTACGGGTAGGCTAATATGTCTTCAAGAATACGTCAGGAAATTTATTAACAATAGAAATATCATTCAAAACTATGACTCTCATCCAAGACTTGGATATCACGTCACATTGATACCTATCAACTTGCCACCGTTATTCACAACGTCCCCTACGGAAAGTTTGGCTTCGATGCATTCCACACAAGGAAGTCACCAGTGAAAGGCTCAGGGCTCTTTACTTATGACTTGATATGACAATGAATGACTTTAGTGGTTTGGTTGCTTGAATTCACATAACAGGTTGGTTAGGAATATGAAAGATAACAACCTTACGAAAAGCATGATGAGTAGTTAACCAATTGATTCCTAAAATTGCATCAAAGGCAAGTATTTTTAAAGAGATAAGATCGACAGGTAACGTGAAAGTGTCGATTTGAATTAAACAAGATTTATAAATAGTAGATGTAACGAAGGTTTCTCCCAACTAAGTTTCAACAGATAAATCAAAATCTAACTTCTCCGGAGTTAAATTCAAACATTGAACACAACTAGGTGAAATAAAAGAGTGCGTAGAACCGGTATCTAACACGATATATACATGGTATAGACATGACTAGGAATTCATAATGCATGTACCGAGTTCTGAAAGCCGTCTTTGGAATGTCATCGGTTCTAATCTTCAATTGGTGATATCCGAAACGAAGATAAATCTTTGAAAAGAATTTGGCTCCTTGCAACTGGTCAAACAGGTCATCAATACGTGGCAATGGGTACGTATTTTTGATGGTGACATGATTCAACTCC
This sequence comes from Panax ginseng, assembly GCA_020205605.1. Lineage (NCBI taxonomy): Eukaryota > Viridiplantae > Streptophyta > Magnoliopsida > Apiales > Araliaceae > Panax > Panax ginseng. The sequence goes on from CM035145.1 coordinate 71,919,269, forward strand.
CGATAATCAATACAAAGTCGCATACTCCCATCTTTCTTCTTCACGAATAGAACAGGAGCACCCCAAGGAGACGTATTAGGATGAATGAAACCAATGTCTAACAATTCTTGCAATTAGGTCTTTAACTCCTGAAGTCCAATAGGAGCCATTCTATATGGAGCTTTGGAAATGGGTTTTGTACCGGGCTCAAGGTCGATACAAAATTCAATTTCACACTCTGGGGGTAGGCCAGGAAGTTCTTCAGGGAATACGTAAGGGAATTTTTTAACAATAGAAATATCATTCAAAACTGACGTATTTTTGTTTAGATCCGTGACATGAGCTAAGAAAGCTTGACATCTGTTTTTCAATAAACGAATATCTTTATGGCTTGAGATCACCGTGATTGATTTTAATGGTTTGGTCGCTTGAATTTGCATAATAGGTTGATTAGGAATATGAAAGCTAACAACCTTACGAAAATAATCAATTTTAGCATGATGAGTAGTTAACCAATCAATCCCTAAAATCATATCAAATGCAAGTATTTTCAATGAAATAAGATTGACAGGTAATGTGAGGGTACCGATTTTAACCAAACAAGACTTATAAGCAGTGGATGTAATGAAAGTTTCTCCCAACGGAGTTTCCACAGATAAGTCAAAGTCTAATTTCTTCGGAGTCAAATTTAATCGTTGAGCGCAAGTAGGAGAAATAAAAGAATGGGTAGAACCAGTATCAAATAAAGTATAGACTTCGCTAGAGTTTATGATAAGTTTACCCGTGATGACCTCATTCAGGTTCCTTGCTTTCTGAGAGGTCACAACAAACGCTCTCCCTTGCACTACCGGCTTTGACTTTTGTGGGACGGCCTTTAATGCCTCCATCCTAGCTGAACTTGTCTTCGGTGAATGACAAAATTGGGCTAAGTGACCTTCTCTTCCACAATTATAATATGCTTTGGACGGCATCGCGCAGTTTGGACCGATGTGTCCCTCCTCTCCACATTTGAAGCATATGATAGGTAGTCGTTCTCCTTCCTTAACAACAGGTGCTGGTGCTGACGTCTTTCCATCATTGTTGAATCTCCTCTTCTTGAAATGTCCATTCTTATTATTTTAGCCCTGATTACCACCGAAGTGGTTACCACTTCTAGCCTGTTGATTCCCTCCACGCTTGTTGTCACTGCTTCGATGACTGCTCTCATTGGTATTATCATTTTGACGGCTGCTCTCTTTTGGTTGCGTTGACTCGTTATCGCACTCTACTAACTGAGCCCTATTTACAACATCTGAATACAAACACATTTTATGAGAAATAAGATGTTGAGTATCTCTGGCTTTAAACCTCTTAAAAACATCCGCATCATTCTCTCTTCATTATCCACCAAGTGGGATGCAAACCGAGACAACTCGACAAACTTAGCTTCGTACTACGACACGGTCATATTATTCTGCTCCAACTTGATGAATTCTACCTCTTTTATGTGACGAATACTTTCTGGAAAGTACTTGTCGTTGAATAGTTCTTGGAACTTCTCCCAAGACATCTTCAGTGCGGCAGTTGAGTACGCTTTTATCGATTCCCACCAATAAGTCAGCCTCTCCTCGCAACATAAAGGCGACAAAGGGAACCTTTTGCTCCTCGGAGCATCCCAAGACATCAAAAATCTTGGTGATCTGCTTTATCCATGCTTCCGCCTTAAGTGATTTTGGCTCTCCAATAAACTCTGGTGGTCCCAGCTCCTTGAACTATTTAGCGGTTGCTATCCGAGAGTTTCCAGTGTTTCCGCTTACATTTTGGACAGGAGCCTCTCTCGCCTGCTGTTGCATGAATTTCATAATGCCTCTGAATATTCCATCATTCATCATTTGGTCAGTGTTGTTGTTTACATGAGGATTGTCACCTTCCTGATGCACATTATCCTGATTATTTATATGTGGTGAATCAACGGTATACATCTTAGCCAGGGATCATATCCCTAAGCTTTGATACCAACTGTGACGTCCCCAAAATCAGTATACATCACCTATTCTGAGTCGCCAAATACATGGTACAAAATTCAAATACAACTTAATTATACAACAGTCGTGTAAAATACGACTAAACATATGCTGTGAGTTTTAATACAAATATTGTCATCTAGACAATATACAAACTCAATGGGGTCCTCATTACATTTATTATCACACTATTTCATAGAATAGTGAGGACTACTAATGCTATTATCTGGACCATCACTTTGTTCCCCGACTAGTCCCTGCTACATTCTCATTTCCCGAAGAGAACAATGAAAGCAAAAGGGTGAGCTCAACTAGCCCAGTAAGAAATATTATGACTAAGATAATGCAGAATAAATTATCATTAGCCTTCAACAGTGTTAAACTGATAAAATATAACAAACATCAAGTTTAACTGCAGCGGAACAAACAATCCATTAGAAGAGTCATGTAGAGAATAAAATCTATTATCTTCTATGATTTAAAAGGTTTTTCATGACTTTTATCATTTGAGACTCAACAATAAATAATCCACATCATCCTCACATTACTACTACAAGGATATTCATTAGTATCACAACCACAAATTATCCATGCACCACAGCCAAGGATATTCGTGTATTCATCAATGGTCATGATCATGCTAACAACTATCCATCAATGTACTATGGGTCAATGAGGACTTTTTCCACATCATTTGTAATATTACGGTCATGATTACACCGAATAATCCCTGGTCATAATCATACCAAGTCCATTTATGCACTACAGGCCACAGATGACTTTCAACATAATATAAACATGAGGATGATGACAATGATATAAGAATTCAATAAAACAAGTTCAAGTATTAATTTATCCAAGAACTAATAATGTCCAAATTGTCAACATGATACTTCTTTGTAGAGTAACACTCAAGAATGCTCAGAAGAATATTTCCATGAAAAGATACTGGATGAAGCGCAAATATTAAGGATATTTCACTAATTTCATGGAGTATAGAAGTCAAAACTTTAACCAACTAAGAATAATAAAGAATGGAATAACAAAAGAAATCACCAGGAATGCGATAGATCGCACGCATAAAGTTATTCCAATGTAATAATAAATAATGGAACCAGTCATGCGAACGCATTCGATGTGATATTCCAATGTAATAACAAATAATGGAACCAGGTCATGCGTAAAAGCACCGACAGGATATTCCAACAAAATAATAAATAATGGAACTGTGTCATGCAGAAACGCATAAAGGTTGTGAGACCCCATTTTATGAATAAAAATTTAATTTTCTCAAATATTTTTTAATATTATGGTGTGGATTTGAGATAATGTTATAGTTGTGGGTAGTATTTATAAATTTTGCAAAAGTATGCAAGTTGTCATATTATATTAGATTGGTTTGGGAATATTTGTTTTATCAGGGAATATTCGCAATGGCACAATCATTGGTGGACCTCAAGAACGGAATTATTGTTTGATTGAGAAAATGACAAAAAATATTTTATAAAAATAACGACGGAAGTTTTATCGTTAATCGCTGAAACACCCTTGTTTAAAGTAGAGTAATACGCGTGGTTGCATAGTAGCACACGGTATTGATTATTGATGCTTACGTGATAAGTCACCGCTTTTGTTTTATTGGTATTATTAATGTAATAAAATGTAATACTTTTATAAAGTTATTCTATAAATAGAATATATTATATTCTATTATGCATAGTATTGCATAGTGCCTCAGATAGTATTTTGCATAGTAAAATCTTTTTTATATAAAATGTAATACTTTTATAAAGTTATCTGCTTTTATTAGACAATAATTAGAATATATTATATTTTATTATGCATAGTATTTGCATAGTGCTTGCATAGTGTTTGCATAGTAAAATTTTTTATAAAGTTATTTGTTTTATTAGATTATAAATAGAATATATTATATTTTATTTAAAAGATTTTGCTTTAAATATGGACCGTCGATTAAAGTAAATCAATCTGACCGCTTCATGAGTTAGTTACTATGCGTACTATTTTTCTATAAATAGAAGCTCATTCCTTCATTATTTTCGTATTTAATTCACTAAAACTCTAGAGAGATAAACTATAGAGAGAAAGAAGAAAGTATTCTCGCTTCACTTCACTACTTATATATCCAAAGACTTTTCTTCTTAAGGTAGGAATATTATTTGTTGTACTCATAAAGGGTATTCTTTCTTTCTTATTCATGAAGAGAACTTCACATTATTCCATTCTTTATTATTCTCGTTGGAATAACTCAGTATACACGCTGAATACCCTATACTTGGTGACATTCTTCTATTATTCCGCCTTTATTATTCTATTAGAATATCATGTCTGCAATGCGTTTTACGCCGCACTGATTCCGCTTTTATTATTCTCATTGGAATATCCTGTCTGCATGCATTTTACGCCGCACTGGTTCCGCCTTTTTTTATTATTATTCTGCTGGAATATCCTGCTCAGCATTTTACGCCGACCGATTCCGCCCTTATTAGTATTCTCATTGTAATAACTCGCCTCATGCGCAAGTACCGCATACATGGTGATTTCGTTGTTATTCCATTCTTTATTATTATGTTGGAACATCCTGCATTGGCGCGACTTTCGCTTTGACTCGGTTCCGTTATTTAGTATTCTATTGAATAACTCGCCTATGCTAAGTACCGCATGCATGGTGATTTCTTTTGTTATTCCATTCTTTATTATACTCAAATGGTTAAAGTTTTGACTTCTATACTCCATGAAATTAGTGGAATATCCTTGATATTTGTGCTTCATCCAGTATCTTTTCATGGAAATATTCTTCTGAGCATTCTTGAATTTTACTCTACAAAGCATTATCATGTTGACAATTTGGACGTTATCAGTTCCTAGATAAATTAATTTTTGAACTTGTTTTATTGAATTCTTATATCATTGTCATCATCCTCATGTTTATATTTTTTTGAAAGTCATCTCATATTCAGTAGTGCATAGATGGACTTGGTATGATTATGACCAGGATTATTCGGATAATCATAACCGTAATGTTACAAAATGATGTGGAAAAAGTCCTCATTGGCCCGTAGTGCATTGATGGACAGTTTTTGGTATGATTATGGCTATGGATTCTCTTTGGCAGTAGTGCAAAGATGAATTGTTTTATGGAATGATCAGGACCGTTGATGAAAATATGATTACCTTTAGCCGTAGTGCATGGATAATTTGTGGTCGTGATACTAGAATATCCTTGGTCCAGAAAAGTGTGGATGATTTGATGATGTGGATTATTTATTGCTTCTGCCTCAAATAAAAAGTGATGAAAAATATTTTAAATCATAGAAGATATTAGATTTTATTCTCTACTTGACTCTTCTAATGGATTACTTGTTCCGCTGCAGTTAAACTTGATGTTTGTTATATTGTATTAGTTTAACATTGTTGAAGGCTAATGATAATTTATTCTGCATTATCTTAGTCATAATATTTCTTACTGGGCTAGTTGAGCTCACCCTTTCTTTCATTGTTCTCTTCAGGAAATGAGAACGTAGTTGGGACTAGTCGGGGAACAGAGTGATGGTCCTAGATGGTGCATTAGTAGTCCTCACTATTCTGTGAAATAGTGTAATAATAAATGTAATGAGGACTCCATTGAGTGTGAATATTGTCTAGATGACAATATATGTATTAAAACTCACAGCTTATGTTGTATATTTAAGTTTGTATTTGAATTCTGTACCATGTATTTGGCGACTCAAGGTGGGTGATGTATACCTAATTTTGGGGGCGTCCAAACACGCATGGATGTTCCAATGTATAATAAACAACGGAACTCCGTTCATACGTAAACGCATCTTTATGTGATGTTCCAAATGTAATAATAAATAATGGAATAACAGAAGAATTTCACCAAGTATAGGGTATCCCGCGTATACAGGTTATTCCAATAGAATAATAAAGAATGGAATAACAAAAGAATTTCACTAATAAGAAAGAAGGAATACCCCTAACGAGTACACCAAACAATATCCCTTACCGTAAAAGAAGAGTATTTTGACTGGTAGGGCAAGGATATACTCAAAGAAAACTTGCACTATGCTCAAAGCTTTCTTAAACTCTAAACAAATACGCTCAAGATTACAGAAGAGAACTCTCTCTATAGTTTCTCTCTCTAGAGTTTCAGTGAATTTGTAAGAAATAATGAAGGAATGAGCTTCTATTTATAGAAGAATGGACCGCATAAGAACTAATTCATGAACTATCCGTATTGGTTTACAATAAAATATAATATATTCTATTTATAATCTAATAAAACGAATAACTTTATAAAAGTATTATATTTTATATAAAAAGATTTTACTATGTAAACACTATGTATAATAAAATATAATATATTCTAATTATTGTCTAATAAAATGTATAACTTTATAAAAGTATTCTGCTTTTATATAAAATGATTTTACTATTAGTCTAATAAAATGAATAACTTTATAAAAGTATTATGTTTTATATAAAAAGCTTTTCTGTTTTATTACATTAATAATACTAATAAAACAAAACTCATCATCATTATTATAATTCACAATATTAATCGACCAGGTCATTCCCAAGAAAGAGGGGGCTTTCCAATAAGGATTTCTCCCCATCATGCCAAGCAATTAGGTGACCAAACCTCTCCTTGACAGAACTTCTAGACATCGTTAATATTGCAAATAATAATATTAATAACTTTGTCATCTCAATTATTGATATAAAATATTGACAATAATTGAATCAAATAACGTGAGATACTATGCAGCAATTACTATAACAATAATTGAACAAAACGGAGTGACTTCTCATGTAAGCATCAATAATCAATATCGTATTGCTACGCGGCAACTACGCCAGACATAAAGATTTTTTTAACACCGGGTGTTTCAACAGCTTAACTGTAAAACTTCCACCGTTATTTTCATTAAGTATTTTTGTCATTTTCTCAATCGGACAATAATTCCATGTAGTCCACTCCACCAATGATTGTGTCGTTGTACGAATATTCCATGTTAAAACGAATATTCCCTAATTAATCGAATATTATATAACAACTTCATGTATTTTGCAAAATTTATAAATATTACCAACAACTATAACATTATATCAAATTCATTCCATAATATTCAAAAATGATATTTATAGAAAATTCATCTTTATTCATAAAAGTTGAGGTCTTCCAATAGATGCCGAAAAATACTGACCATGAACAATTATTTTTAAGTTTGAAAATATTTGTACAGAAATTCATCTGCAAACCGGTATGACTTACAGACACAAAGGGTGATCAAACACTACATACTGAACGACAATTCGCGTTCATCATAACCGCCTTTGGCGCATAACAATTTCCCAATTTAGGGATATTCATACTCGATCTGGAGTCCGAACAAAAGTAATTCAGTTGGACGACTCTATCGTAACCAATAATATTCAATGAATTATTTAGAACTATGATTAGCTGGGTTAAATAGCTTCGACAGCTTTTAAACCATGTATACATATCAAGATTCAATGGTATGTATCAAAAACATTTATATCAAACAATTTTATTTCGAGTTTAAAGATACTTGTCCAAATACAACAACTTATACAAGTGACGACACTTGCATAACCAAACTTAGTATACAAAGACCAGAACAATGTTTGAACATACAGGATTCATATAAAGACAATAATGAGATACTTATATTCAATGAATGAATTGAATATTATTCAAGAACTGGCTTATACATAATTAAAAGTTATATATAGGATATTTGATTACACAAAGATTCATTGCATGAGATAAATACAAATATTAGATACTTGTTCAATAAAAGATAGAGTTAAGAAACTCGCTTATAAAGATTCATTGCATAAATTAAATGCAAAGGGTAGGATACTTACCTTGATCGTTGATTACTGCTACGTAATATAGTTTAATCTTTAATGACAAGACCTATCATTAATAAGATTATTCTTTCAATTAGAATAATACATCATGGAACATAATACTACTATTTATAGTCATCATACAGCTTAAATACATTATCACGTATTCATAACAGTCGTTAGAACATATAAGAACAAGTATTAAGTCAAACTATTTCAGTCTGGTTTGATTTCGGTATTAATTGGACATCCCGATTGTGTTATTGGATAATTATCGAGTTTATTTTCCATAAAATTCTATTTAAAATCTTCAATATTATTTTAGATAATTTAATTATCATTTATAATATTTTCAAAAGCTCATAATAATTATTATCATTTATAATGATTTTTCAAACACTAATATCATTTTTAAATGATTTAATTCTAAATATTTTCATTATCATTAATATTTCAATAATTTAAAATATTAATGAAATCCATTTCAAAATATTAAAAGTTATTTATAATAACTCAAAATATTTTTAAAACCTTCATATCACCTTTAAAATGATTTCTAAAACATTTAAAATATTTTTAAATAATTATCATTGATATTAAAATATTAATGAAATATATGTCAAAATATTAAAAGTCATATATTATAACTTAAAATATTTTTAAAACCTTTACATCATTTTTAAAACATAAAATCATTTTTAAAAATTTATTTAATGTAATTATTAAATAAATTTATTATCATTAATATTAATATTAAATAATTTAAAATATTAATAAAATTTATGTCAAAATATTAAAAGTTAATTTTTATAACTTAAAATACTTTTTAAAACTTAATTATGAATTATTAATAATTATATAATATTTATTTAAATTAATTTTATTTAAAATTGTCGATGTAAATCTACTGCGACAGAAACCGTCGCTATAGTTGTTCTTCATCAAAATGAAGAACAACTTGGTCAATGTGACGCCCCCAAAATAGGTATACATCACCCATCTTAAGTCGCCAAATACATGGTATAAAATTCAAATACAACTTAATAATACAATTGTCGTGTAAAATACGACAAAACATAAACTGAGAGTTTTAATACGAATATTGTCTTCTAGACAGTATTCAACTCAAATGGAGTCTTCAATACATTTATTATCACACTATTTCATAGAATAGTGAGGACTACTAATGTTATCATCTGGACCGTCACTCCGTTCCCCGACTAGTCCCAGCTATGTTCTCATTTCCTGAAGAGAACAATGAATGCAAAAGGGTGAGCTTAACTAGCTCAGTAAGAAATATTATGACTAAGATAATGCAGAATAATTTATTGTTATCCTTCAATAGTGTTAAAGTGATAAAATATAACAAACATCAAGTTTAACTGCAGCGGAACTGTGACGCCCCCAAAATAGGTATACATCACCCATTCTTAGTCGCCAAATACATGGTACATAAACAAATACAAATTCAGTGATACAATTGTCGTGCAAAATACGACAACACATATACTGTGAGTTTGAATACAACTATTGTCTAATAGAGAGTATACAAACTCAAAAGGAGTCCTCATTACATTTATTGATACACTATTTTACAAAATAGTGAGGACTACTAATAAACCTATCCTGAACCATCACTCCATACCCCGGCTAGTTCCTGCTATGTTCTCACCTCCTGAGAAGAAAAATGGAACAAAAAAGAAAAGTGTGAGCTCAACTAGCCCAGTAAAGAATATTATGACTAAGATAATATACAACGTCGCACTCGTAAACGCATATGATCTTCTACTGAACACGTCAGCTACCATGTTCGCTCTTCCACGATGATATTGAATGGTATAGTCGTAACCTTCAACAGCTAGAGCCAACATCTTTGGCGCATGTTACGTTCGTTTTAGGCGAAGAAATATTTGAGGGTTTTAGAAATGGGTTTTGTACTGGGGTCAATACAAAATTCGATTTCACGCTCTAGGGTAGGCCAGGAAGTTCTTCGAGAATACGTCAAGAAATTTATTAACGATAGAAATATCATATAAAAACTATGACTCTCATCCAAGACTTGGATAACACATGTAATGAAGGTTTCTCCTAATGGAGTTTCAACCGATAAGTGAAAGTTTAATTTCTCCGGAGTCAAATTTAAACATTGAACGCAAGTAGGAGAATAAAAGAGTGGATAGAACCAATGTCAAATAAGGTATAAACTTCGCTAAAGTTTATAATTAACTTACCCGTGATAACTTCATTCGGCTTACTCGCTTTTTGAGAAGTCACGAAAAACGCTCTTCCTGAAACCACCGGCTTTGTTTTGTCTGTATCCGCCTTTGGTGCCACCGTCCCAGCTGGACTTGATTTCGCCATCTGACAAAAATTGAGCTATGTGACCGCTCTTTCCACAACTAAAACATACCTTGGAAGGATGTGAACAGTATGGACTTATGTGTCCCTCCTCTCCGCATCTGTAGCATCTAACTGGCGGTCGTTCTCCTCCCCTAGAATTTGTTGCTGGTGCTGGTGTTGCTGCCGACATCTTCCCATCATCGTTAAATCTTCTCTTCTTGAATTTTCCACTTGAATCATTTCTTCTATTATCTTGGCCATGATTACCACCAAAGTTGTTACCATTTCTAGCATGATAATTTCCTCCACGATGGTTATCATTGTTTCGATGACCGTTGCCACCGATACGATTATTATCGTGTTGTTGCTCATTATCTTTTGGTTGTGCTAGATAATTATCGCGCTCCAATAAATGAGCCATATTCACAACATCTGAATACAAACACAGTTTGTGAGAAATTAAGTATTGACGTATCTCGGGTTTCAAACCTCTTAGAAACATCCACATCATTCTCTCCTCTTTATCAACCAAGTGAGACGCAAACTGGGACAACTCGAAAAACTTAGCTTCGTACTGCGACACGGTCATATTGTTCTGCTGCAGATTGATGAACTCTACCTCCTTCATGTGACGAATACTTTCGGGAAAGTACTTGTCGTTGAGAAGTTCTTGGAATTTCTCCCAAGACATCTTCAGTGCGGCAAGTTGAGTACGCTTTACAGATTCCCACCAGTAATCTGCCTCTCCTCGCAATATGAAGGTGGCAAAGGGAACCTTTTATTCCTCGGAGCATCCCAATACATCAAATATCTTGGTGATCTACTTTATCCAGGTCTCCGCCTTAAGTGGTTTTGGCTCTCCAATAAACTCTGGTGGTCCCAACTCCTTGAACTGTTTAGCGTTGGATCCGTCCGAGAGTTGCCAAGAGCCTCCACCGCATTTTGAACAGGAGTCGTTCTCGCCTGATGTTGCATGAATTGCATAAAGCCTCTGGACATCCCATCGTTCATTATTTGGTCAGCATTGTTATTTTCCTGAGGATTATTGCCATCCTGATGCACATTATCATGGGTATTGATCGTTGGTGACTCAACGGTCTCATGTGCTTCATTGCTTATCTCAACATTTTTGGATGCCATTTTCAAATATTTCCACAAAATATGGATTAATTGACATGTCACATATTATCCCTATACTCTGACCGACTAAATAAATACCAAATAAACTTAGGTAGGTCATACTAACGAAGGAATTTCCCGTCTCTCCCCTCCTAGTTCTTGTCTCACATCTTAGCCAGGGAGCATATCCCTAAGCTTTGATACCAACTGTGACACCCCCAAAATAGGTATACATCACCCATCTTGAGTCGCCAAATACATGGTACAAAATTCAAATACAACTTAATAATACAACTGTCGTGTAAAATACGACAAAAAATAAACTGATAGTTTTAATACGAATATTGTCTTCTAGACAGTATTCAACTCAAATGGAGTCCTCAATACATTTATTATCACACTATTTCATAGAATAGTGACGACTACTAATGCTATCATCTAGACCGTCACTCTGTTCCCCGACTAGTCCCAGCTACGTTCTCATTTCCTAAAGAGAACAATGAAAGCAAAAGAGTGAGCTCAACTAGCCCTGTAAGAAATATTATGACTAAGATAATGCAGAGCATAAAATCTACTATCTTCTATGATTTAAAAGATTTTTCATCACTTTTATCGCTGAGACTCAACTTAATAAATAATCCACATCATCGAATCACCCCTGCACTACGGCCAAGGATATTCTTTAGTATCATGACCACAAATTATCAATGCACTACGTGTGACGCCCCCAAAATTAGATATACATCACCCATTTTGAGTCGCCAGATACATGACACAAAATTCAAATACAACTTCATTTATACAACTGTTGAGTTGTCGTATAGAATACGACCACAGTTAACTGTGAGTTTTAATACAAATGTATGTAACTCTCATGGTGCTTCGACCACAACCTTACAATGGTATTTTACATAAAAGTATAGTCAAAAATTGTTTTAGAAATTAAAATCTTTTGGAAGTGCTCAAGGAAACCTTAGTACATGGGAGGCCATGCGTCTAGGTTATAATAGATATCATATGGCCACAAAATTATCATTGGTTGACCCAATAGACCCCAAAGAAAAACGAAGATTACTATTATCTTCTTTCCAATGGTGAGTCTTCTCTTGACATATAACTATATCCACTGTCTCCAAGTGAATATTATATTTCAAATAAACTCCAAGATCATATAGGTAGTGCCCGTAAATATACTCAGCAAGTAGATGCGCACAACCCTATCTTATGATAACACGAGGTTGTATGTCATTAGACATCTTGTATGATAGTGGCAAAACACCCTTCCAAAGTTGGGTTCACCTCACCCTATTTGATTCACCAAATATAACTACTAAATGTTGTATAGAATACAACACACTTTTCTATACTGCTTAGGGAGAACCTCCATGCCTAGAGACCACCACGTTCTATTCCCCTATTATCCCCGGCTCGAATTCTTAAAGAACACTCTTACGACAATACTCTTATTACCCGAAAAGAATTATGAAGTAGAAAGGGTGAGCACAACTAGCCCAAAGAAAGAATATCATGACTAAAGATAATTAAATTATCAATAGCTTTCATCAATAATAAATCGAGATTTAGAACATATGGTAGATGATAAAACTTTTCAACCATAGTCATGCGAGTGGAACGAGCAATCCATTAGAAGAGTCAAATAGACCATCAGGTCTATTATCTTCTCCATGTTAAAAGTCCACCAATAATGTTTTATCCCTGCAACATCAATCAACAATTCCTGTCCATAGTCATATGAATAACTCATAATCATAATTGTGATTCTGAATTCCTTTTCGCACCCAGGACGAAGATAATTTTCATCACCTATCTTCACCTGAAACATCAAAAATCATGGTTATAACAAATCACAATTCTTGTTCATAATCATACTAATAAATTCATCTTTGCACTACGGCCAAAGATATTCATTAACAATTCATCTTTGCACTACAAGCCAAAGACATACAACTGTATTTTAGAAGAGTTAAGTAGAGCATGATATCTACTACCTTCTACAAATTAAAAGTGTATAACCAATATTTTATCGCTGAGACTCAGCTTAAATAATCCACATCATCGAATCATCCCTGCACTACAGGCCAAGGATATTCTTTAGTATCACGACCACAAATTATCCATGCACTACGGGCCAAAGATAATCGTGTTTTCATCAATGGTCCTGATTATGCCATAAAACAATTCATCTTTGCACCATTGGCCGAAGAGAATCCATAGCCATAATCATACCAAAAACTGTTCATCAATGCACTACGGGCCAATGAGGACTTTTTCATTAGTATCACAACCACAAATTATCCATGCACTACGGGCCAAAGATAATCATATTTTTATCAACGGTCCTGATCATGCCATAAAATAATTCATCTTTGCACCATTGGCCGAAGAGAATCCATAGCCATAATCATACCAAAAACTGTTCATCAATGCACTACAGGCCAATGAGGACTTTTTCATTAGTATCACAACCACAAATTATCAATGCACTATGGGCCAAAGATAAATGTGTTTTTATCAACGGTCTTGATCATGCTATAAAACAATTCATCTTTGCACCCTTGGCCGAAGAGAATCCATAGCCATAATCATACCAAAAACTGTCCATCAATGCACTACGGGCCAATAAGGACTTTTTCCACATCATTTGTAACATTACGGTCATGATTATACCGAATAATCCCTGGTCATAATCATACCAAGTCCATCTATGCACTACAGCCAAAGATGAGTTTTTCCACATCATTTGTAGCATTACAGTTATGATTATACCGAATAATCCCTGGTCATAATCATACCAAGTCCATCTATGCACTACGGCTAAAGATGACTTTCAACACAATATAAGCATGATGATGATGACAATGATATAAGAATCAATCAAATGAGATAAAGGATAAATATTAAACATTTATAATACAATTTATCCAGCGTTCAATAATAACCAAATGTTATCAATCACTTAATAATCTCATAATCTAATATCATTAATATTATAACAATATTTTAATCATTTCTTAAACTTATAAACAATTTATTTCAATTGTTTACACTTTATCAAATAATGCATTTAATCATTCAAAAATGTCATACTCATAAGATTTCATCATCAATGATCAAATCCCTCATCAAAAATCTGCATATACCCTATATAGGATTCTTAAGCTATAAAATAATATTTTCCAGTTTTATTAATTCACATAACATATTTAATTCATTTACTTATAACCAGTTCATTTTCATGAAAAATACCAAATCAGTCCCAAAAATATTTCTTTTCTGGGATTTAGCAGAATATAGTCTCATCTTGAGCATATATTTTTCTCAGAAATTTTAAAATTCATTTACTATTTTTCATATGGCTAAAACTGCCGAATATATAGACATTTATCATAAATTGTACTTTTGTCCAAAAAATCCAAAATTTACAGGGTATATTCCTGTTATATACATGTACTCCCAATAAAAATTTTACCAATTTTGGAGTTAACTACAAGGAGTTATAAGGGTTTACTTTTTAAAATAGTCTTTTCCCATAAAATCCAAAACTCTTAATCTATACATCCAAAAATTGCCATTTTTGGACACAATCTAGAAAACTCAACAAATTATCATTTCAAATTTTTCCAGAATTTTTGAGGGTTAGAAAAATTACCAAACTGCCCCTGGCAGAAACCCCTTTTTAATGAAAATACTATTTGTATGAATACGAATGATCATTTACCATGCATGCGGTAATCTACATAGACATGTTATTTCAACAGAATAATAAAGAATGGAACCAGGTCATGCGTAAACGCACAAACATGATATTCCGACAGAATAATAAAGAATGGAATAATAAAAGAATTCACCAGGCATGCGATAGACCGCACATACAGATTATTCCAACAGAATACTAAATAACGGAACCAAGTCAGGCGTGATACGCACCGACAGGATATTCCAATAGAATAATAAATAACGGAACCAGGTCCGGCGTAAAATGCACAGACATGATATTCCAACAGAATAATAGAGAATGGAATAATAGAAGAATTTCACCATGTATGCAGTACTTCGCATAGACAGGTTATTCCAACATAATAATAAAGAATGGAATAATAGAAGAATTTCACCATGTATGCAGTACTTCGCATAGATAGGTTATTCCAACATAATAATGAAGAATGGAATAATAGAAGTTCTCTTCATGAATATGAACGAAATAATACCCCTTACTATAATAATAATAATAATATCCTTTACGAGTACGACAATTATATCCCCTACCTTAAAAAGAAAAGTATTCCGACTGGTAGGGCGGGAATATACTTGAATAAAACTTGCACTACGCTCAAAGCTTTCTTAAACTCTAAAGAAATACGCTCAATATTATAGAAGAAGAACTCTCTCTATAGTTTCTCTTTCTAGAGTTTCAGTAAATTCGTAAGAAATAATGAAAGAATGAACTTCTATTTATAGAAAAATGGACTGCATAGTAACTAACTCATGAACGGTCCAGATTGATTTACTTTAATCTAACGGTCCATCTTTAAAGCAAAATATTTTAAATAAAATATAATATATTCTATTTATAATATAATAAAACGAATAACTTTATAAAGATTTTACTATGCAAACACTATGCAAGCACTATGCAAACACTATGCATAATAAAATATAATATATTCTAATTATTGTCTAATAAAACAGATAACTTTATAAAAGTATTTTATTTTATATAAAAAGATTTTACTATGCAAAACACTGCACAATAGAATATAATATATTCTATTTATAGAATAACTTTATAAAAGTATTCTATTTTATATAAAAGCTTTTCTGCTTTTATTACATTAATAATACCAATAAAACAAAACTGAGTGACTTATCACATAAGCATCAATAATCAATACCGTGCTATTTACAAAAATAGAAAAAAAAATTGAATACCTTTATTTCATAAAATTCGGGGTCTCACACTACGGGCCAAGGATATTCATGTATTCATCAATGGTCATGATCATGCCAACAACTGTCCATCAATGCACTACGGGCCAATGAGGACTTTTACCACATCATTTGTAACATTACTACCATGATTATACCGAATAATCCTCGGTCATAATCATACCAAGTCCATCTATGCACTACAGGCCACGGATGACTTTCAACATAATATAAACATGAGGATGATGATAATGATATAAGAATTCAATAAAACAAGTTCAAGGATAAATTTCAAAAGATTTATAATTCAATTTATCCAGAATTTAATATTGTCCAAATTGTCAACATGATACTGCTTTGTGGAGTAAAATTAAAGAATGATAATGTATCAAAAATGATTTGGACCGAAAAGAAATTAATTTTTTTTATGAATAGTACTTCGGGTGAATAGTACTTGAGTGAATAGTACCCCATGAATAGTACTTCGAGAATAGTACTTTGTGAATAGTACTTTTGTGAATAGTACCGTATAAATGGATAGTACTCATGGACAGTACTCTGGCATGAAAAACTTAAAATTTAACAAGAATGTGTAGAAAATATCCTTGTGAAGCAATACTAGATGAAGCACAAATTTCAAGGATATTCTACTAATTTCACGGAATATAGAAGCAATACTTTAACCGAATGATGGTATAATCAGGAATACGAGAAGAAATAATATTACTCACATACTATAGAGTATGGAAGAAAATATTATTCCTATGAATACTGAACAAAATAATATCCCTTACCTCAGAAGAAGACTGGATACTGGAATAGTGAGGTAGCAGACTTCTCTTCTACTTTCTCTCTAAAGCTTCTCTCTCTATAAATGCTCTTGTGAGTCTTAGTGAATTGGTGAGAATGAAGGAAGAATGATCTTCTATTTATAGGAAAATATAGTTTCGATAATTGCACATTTTGGGGCTCGAAATATTACAGTATAATACCTTCATCTTTTTCTTCATTTTTAATTTAGTCCTGCAAGTATTATCAAACTTGCACCACCTCCCCTAATAGTACATCTTGTAAATCAATAGTACAATCATATGAATCAATAGTACAATCATGTGAAAAAATAATAATTACAGTATAGTACCTTCATCTATACCTCCACTTTTAATTTAGTCATGCAAGTATTATCAATCTTGCACCACCTCCCCTAATAGTACATTCATGTGAATCAATAGTACACATATGTGAACAAATAGTTATAAGCATGTGAATTAATAGCAATTAATTGCTCATTTATCTGATTAATTACCCGATTGGTTAATATAGCCTCCAGACATCCATTATTATCGAAATAGATGTCGATTTCCATTAACACTAATAATCTCAACATAATGGAAATATCAATTTCATCTTTAATTAACACGAACTTATTCATCATTAATATTATAACTCCCAATATTTAACAACCAGATCATTCCTAGGAAAGAGGGGGCTTTTCGATAAGGATTTCTCCCTATTGGTGCGCAATTAGGTGACCAAACCTCTCCTTGATAGAACTTTCTAGACATTGTCAATATTGCAAATAATAATATGAATAACTTTATCGTCTCAATTATTGATTTAATAATATAAAATATTATGCAGGTGATATTGTGACAATAATTGAATCAATAATATGAAAGATATTATGCAGCAATTACTGTAGCAATAATTGAGTATAACTGAGTGACTTCTCACGTAAGCATCAATAATCAATACTGTGTGTTACTATGCAACCACACGTATTACTGTACTTTTACCACCGGGTAGTTTAACGGTAAAACTTTCGCCGTTATTTTTATAAAAAGATAATTATGTCATTTTCTAACTACGATAATACTTTCGTTGTGGGGTCCACCAATGATTGTGCCATCGTACAAATATTCCCTATTAAAATGAATATTCCCCGATCAATCGAATATTATATAGCCACCATAATATACATGGTACAGAATTCAAATACAAACTTAAATATACAACATAAGCTGTGAGTTTTAATACAAATATTGTCATCTAGACAATAACCACACTCAATGGAGTCCTTGTTATATTTATTATTACACTATTTCACAGAATAGTGAGTACTACTAATGCACCATCTAGGACCATCACTCTGTTCCCCGACTAGTCCCAGCTATGTTCTCATTTCCTGAAGAGAACAATGAAAGAAAGGGTGAGCTCAACTAGCCCAGTAAGAAATATTATGACTAAGATAATGCATAATAAATTATCATTAGCCTTCAACAATGTTAAACTGATACAATATAACAAACATCAAGTTTAACTGCAGCGGAATAAGCAATCCATTAGAAGAGTCAAGTAGAGAATAAAATCTAATATCTTCTTTGATTTAAAAGGTTTTTCATCACTTTTATCGCTGAGACAAAGCTTAATAAATAATCCACATCATCAAATCATCCTTGCACTACAGGCCAAGGATATTCTTTAGTATCACGAACACGAATTATCCATACACTACGGCTAAAGATAATCATGTTTTCATCGACGGTCCTGATCATGCCATAAAACAATTCATCTTTGCACTACTGCCAAAGAGAATCCATAGCCATGATCATACCAAAAACTGTCTATCAATGCACTACGGGCCAATGAGGACTTTTTCCACATCATTTGTAACATTACGGTAATGATTATACCGAATAATCCCTGGTCATAATCATACCAAGTCCACCTATGCACTACAGGTCACAGATGACTTTCAAAAAAATATAAACATGAGGATGATGGCAATGATATAAGAATTCAATAAAACAAGTTCAAGAATTAATTTATCTAGGAACTGATAACGTCCAAATTGTCAACATGATACTGAATAGTAACTCGTGAATAGTAATTCATAAATAGTAATCCCGACATGAAAAAGGTAGAAATTCCACAATAAAATCCATACCAATATTTCGGTATAATGATATTAAAAGAATAACATTTTTTAACTTATAAATAATTTATTTTAATTATTTACACTTTACTAAATAATGCATTTAATCATCCTAAAATGCCAAACTCATAAGATTTCATCACCAATAACCAAAACCATCATCAAAAATCTGCATATACTTCATATAGGATTCTCAAGCCATAAAATCCTATTTTTTCAAATTTTCTTACTTCACATATCATATTTAATTCATTTACTCATAACTAGCCCCTTTTCATGAAAAATACCAAATTAGTCCCAAAAATATTTCTTTTCTAGGATTTAGCAGAATATAGTCCCATATTGAACATATATTTTTGCCAAAATTTTTAAAATTCATTTACTATTTTTCATATGGCCAAAACTGCCGAATATTTAGACATTTATCATAAATTGTACTTTTGTGCAAACATTCCGAAATTTACAGAGTATACTTCTGTTATATACATGTACTCCCAATAAAAATTTCACCAATTTTGGAGTTAACCATAAAGAGTTATAAGGGTTTACTTTTAAAATAGTCTTTTCCCATAAAATTCATAACTCCTAATCTATACATCCAAAAATCACCATTTTTGGACACAATCTAGAAAACCCATCAAATTATCATTTCAAATTTTTCCAGAATTTTTGAAGGTCAGAAAAATTACGAAACTGAAAAACATAACAACCCTTAAAATCCTTTACCTCAAAATAACAGTACTTCTGATCGGAATATCGGTATAAGGCTGAAGGAAACTTGCACTCATAAATAGAAACTCACAAAGTATCTAAATACTCACAAAATACGCTCGATAATATAGAGAGAGAAAGAGAGAAAGCTTATGTTTCTGGTGTGATTTTCAATTCTAACTTAGCCTCTATTTATAGAAAAATGTTAAGCACACCAAGCTGCACTTGACCTCACTACACGATGGCTTTACTCGCTACTATTTCCACCCACCACATTTGAAATAAAATTCAGCACATTTCTTCACCAACCACAAGTGGGGCCCACTCAATTCTAGAATTTTCCACCAAAATCATTTATAAACCTAATTTCCAAATCAGTCACCTCTTAAAATTTATAACAAATTATACGTTCATTTTTAACGGTTCAAAATTTGTGGACATATACTCAACTTATATATGTATAACATATCCAAATATCACAACGATCCAACGGCCAGATTAAAAATTATAACTCACGCAATATATCTCAAGTACAGTGATTTAATTTTTAATACCTCCATTCCGACCAAAACACCTCAACATTAATTCCTTCAATTATATCCACATAAAATAAATATTTCCTTATCAAATAAATCAATAATTAATTATTCACAAATAATTTTACATAATCACAATTATGACAACCAGGCCGTTCCCAAGAAAGAGGGGGCTTTCCGATAAGGATTTCTCTTTACTGGCACGCAATTAGGTTACCAAACCTCTCATTGACAGAACTTTCTAGACATTGCCAATAATGCTATCTCATAATATTATTCAAATAATATGAATTATTGATCCGATAATGGGAAATACTGTGCATTGACAATTATTGAAACAGCAATAATATAAAATATCAACGCAGCAATTATTGAACCAATAAAATAAAATATTGAACAGTAATTACTGTAATAATTATTGAGTAGTGCCTTCTTACGTAAGAATCAATAATTTAAAAATACTGTGCAAAACCGTGTGCTATAGTGCAACCACGCGTATTACTGTATTTTAACCACCGGGTATTCCAATAATGTTAACGGTAACAACTACGCCGTTATTTGTAAAAATTGAAATATGTCATTTTCTTCATCCGACAGTTATTCTATTATGGGGCCCACAAATGGCTGCGCCGTCGTACGAATATTCCCCAACAACAAGAATATTCCACGACCAAACGAATATTCCCCGACATCAATGAATATTTTATAACCACTTGCTTATTTTGAAAAATATGCACATTTCACCTATAACCAAAGCATTATATCAAATTAACACATTATTATTCACAATAATAAATAGAGGAAATTCGATTTTATTCATTAAAAAGTTGGGGTCTTACAACCTCCCCTCCTTATGAAATTTCGTCCCTGATATTTACGTATCTGGTATTTCGAAGAGTTGAGAATACATTGCTATCATTTCAGATTCTATCTCCCTGGTCATCATGATTTCTCCATTGCTCATCTCGCGTGATAACTTCATTTGGGTTCCTCACTTGTTGGGAAGTCATGACAACCGCTCTCCCTTGAACTACCCGGTTTTGACTTGTCTGGGGTAGCATTTGGTGTCATCATTACCGTTGGAATATACTTTTCTATAGGGCATATTCCACCCTCAACTGATTCTTCATACTCCTGATTCATGATCTGAATCATCAATCTTCGATCCATATCGAATTGAGGTTGACCGCTCTGTACAGGGTAATTCAAAACTCGATGTTGGGTTCTCCCAATTACTGTCCAAAAAGAGAAATACATATAATCTATTTTAGCCTTCTTTGATCGGATGTGACGACCCGGAAATTCGGATCGTCCAGAATTTAGGTTTAAAGAATTAGTTATTAATAAAATGAATTTTTATTAATACTATTATGTGCTATGTGTTTATTAATCGTTCTATAACCTAGGATGATTATAAGTCGGGAGTATTCTGGCTACGATCTAGACTAAGCGAATAAGAATTTTCAAGACGAAAACGAAAGTTTTCCGGGAAAAAAAATATTTTCGGGGAAAAAGACGAAATAGGCACTATTCATCCATTTATGCTCGGAGATTTATTTTGAAATTCCGAGAAGTTATTGATTACGTTTAATTTTGAGACGTGATGGAATATTCAATAATATTTCAGTTATGGCAAAAACGAAGTTTTCACCTGCGGACTCAAAACCTAAGGGTTAGGAAAAGTGAGTTCCGAGAATTTTGTGATCACGTATAATCATTAGGGTTATTATGCGTGAGAAATACGAGGATAATACTAGTTATTATATGAGTATAGTAAGAAGATTAGTACGACGTATAATACGAATATCGTACGAACTATATACAAAGAAAATACGAGAATACGAGAATGAAATGCGTAGAATACGATTAATCTTAAAGGACTTTGAGTTCATGGACTGTGTAGGATCCAATTGGACTTGGATTATGTCAAGCCAATGCTTTGTGAAATCAAGCCCAAGATAGGCCCAATAAGGATTAGGGTTAAGGCCCAAACCAAGAAAAGAAACCGCGGATCGAACCGATGGGTAAACGGATGGGTAAAACCAATGGGGCATCCCATGGGGTGACCCATGGGCAAGAGGGGCGGCCACTTGGCCACCAAGTAAGGGTGGTGGCCAAGTAAACTTGGCGGCTAAGTTGTGGGAGGAGGTGGGAATAGTAAGGAGGTGGGGGCGAAATGACTAAAATGCCCTTAGCCTTGAAAATCTATAAATAGGAAGCTCATTTCATTATTGTTGGATTTTGAAAATCCCACACTTGTGAGAGAGAGAGAGAAGTCGGATGGAAGGGAGAAGGAAGAGCGAGAGCATTAATGATCGGATCAAAAGTGATCGTGTAATAACAAAGCTTGCAAATCGTCGGCTTTGTATAACGGGAGAGGATTAAAGAAGAACGGTAATCCGAGCCCTAGTTTCTTCTAATATTTTCTTTAAGTTTAATATGTTTAAAACATAACTTAATAAGAATAAGAAGTAGATGATGTTAGGGTTGATTTCATATGGTTGAAATCATGAAAAATAAAGAAAATAAGAACTTAAAGTTTAGTAAATAAATTTCTTAAGGAAGTATAAGATTCGTAATGAATTAAAACGATCCGAGTTGATTATATGAATAAGTAGGTGAAATAAGTAAGGAATGGTATTCTATAACATCAAATTCCAATAACAAGTGAAATCATAATCCAAAATATCGATTAAAATGAAGAATGAACGAAGAACACGCGAAGAACACGAAGAACGTTGTTGATGGACAAATTTAAAACAATCGTAGTTTAATTGTTGTTGATGGACAAGTTTAAAACCATCGCGTATAAGTTAGTTGCATATTGCTTGGTTAGGAATGGTAGAAACGTTCATGAAGAACGGATTAAAACTTAGCTATAACGAAGTTATGGCAAAATTTCATAAAAGTCAAACGAGAATTAGAAAGTTAGTAAATGAACCCGAATGGGTAGGGTTTCATAAGAAAGTAAGAGAACATAGAAAATGTGAGTCGTGGACTCAAGAACGAACGAGTTCCGAGTTCGGATGACTGAATTACGGACGAACAAACGAAGAGCGTTAAAAGCATAAAATGAACAAAGGGTGAAGATCAAGCAAATTGAATGGCACGCTAATGGAGTTAGATTAAATTTCTGCTCAATGGGTATGAAAGTACGTAAGATAAGGAAGAGAATAGCTTTGGAACGACCTCATTCCGAGTTAT
The DNA here is from genome assembly GCA_020205605.1 of Panax ginseng. Taxonomy (NCBI): domain Eukaryota; kingdom Viridiplantae; phylum Streptophyta; class Magnoliopsida; order Apiales; family Araliaceae; genus Panax; species Panax ginseng. Next base: position 71,942,944 of record CM035145.1, read on the forward strand.
AACGAAGGAGTTATGAGATCACGAAGTAAGCATCTCAAAATTGATTTAACACTTAGAAAATTTCTAGGGTTAGGGCTTGGCGCCGCTGCGCCAGTCATCCCTTGTAGAGTGGTGCAAGAGTGCGATCAAATGAAGTTCATTAACTCAAATCACAAAAGCGAGAGATAAAGAAGAGAGTGGCGCCGTAGCGCCAATGTTGATAAAAAGCCAGAGATGAGCTTTGAACTGCTCAGCTCTTGGGGGAAATGTAAGGGGAGATAAAGAATATAATATTCAACTAATGTAACACTTAATCAAGTAATGTAAAGCTTTATTAAAGGTTGAACGTATAGATTAACAAGATTAAATGACGAAGGATATAAACGTGGGTTACGTAACCGATATCTGGGGACCGTAGACGCAATAAACGAACGTGAGGGATTATTATGGTTGTGATTCCTTAGACGTTGAGTGACGAGGGTAATGAATAACATTTCGATGTTATGTCATGATAAGGAGAGATAAGTGTGAAGCGTATAGACGTTGTGAACGCAACGATGTTGCGATGCACGATCGGTCTTAGCATACAACGATCGGTATGGCTTCGACATTAAGAATGACTAATGAACATGGGGTTCAAGTAATGGATAACGAAAGTATTAATAAGATATAAATTATCACAAAAGCCATAACAAACGGTAATAAGAGTAATAAAAGCCGAATGTGAGTCGATAAGGAATGAATCCTAAGGTATGACATTTAGTCGCCAGAAAGCCGTAAAGAATAAGAAATTGATTTAACGAACATTAAGTTTAATGGTTCGAATAAGATAAGAATATAAATCATCCAAGATGATGAAAGTGAGTAAGACATCTTCGTATGTCATAAAGCCGTAAATTGGTAAAGGAAGTTATTCGCGTAAACTTATATTGCAAGAACGCAAACTCTAAGAAGTAAAGTTAACTAAACCAATGCGTAAGTTCAATATATGACTAATTGGTGTTTATGTTTTCTCCTTATGTGTTATATAGGAATTGAAATGAGCAGTTCAGCGTATGTTGTAGCTGGGCGTAAGGCAAGTTTCCTAACTTCATTCATATTACATGAATGCTAGTTTCTTAAACTTCTTAGATGTTGTACTTGAGAAGTTCTGTCTATGTGCGAATGTGCGATATTTGTACAATGTGGTATAATGTATGAGGCCTTGAGCCACAATTTGAACACTTCAGTGTTTCTATGATATGAATTGTTATGTGATTGAGCTGTTCAATACAAGTATGTTCCGTTTATACATGAACCGTTATTGTTAAGTCTGTGCTAATGATTCTAGCCAAATAGGATGTGTATGAAAAAGGTAGTAGAATGAAAGTATTTCAAAGTGAAAATAATTGATGTTTTAAGATAATAGGAATCGAGACTATTCATATTATTCCAGCTGCTTCATAACCTTTGTTCGGTTATCGAAGTTCTAAAAAAATGTTTTAATTCTAAAGTTATTTGTTCAACTGTTATAACTTGCTGGGCAATTGAATGCTCACACTTGCTTTAAATAAAAAATAATTTTCAGCGAACAAGGTTAGAAGAACTTAAGGATCCCGTAAAGATCAAGCTGACGGTTTCCAGATGAAGTTCCATTCAGAAGGTGAATGAGCGAGAAGATCAAGTGAAGACTTGTAATGAAAAAAAAAAGATGAAATTGAATTATAGACTAGTTTAATTAATTGTTATGTATCCTTTCTGGTGGATAAAAGTCACTCTTGTAAGATGAAATGAATAATGTATTTATTAATATTTGTAATGAAAAAGGTTATAAGGTTTCAATAACCTGGGATTGGAGAGTGTATGTTGTTATATTTCGGTATATAATGATGTATGTTGGATGAAGGATGTACTCATGACGTACGGAATCCGAGTGTGAAGATAGACCGAATTTTGGGGCGTTACATCGGACATCTCTTTCCACAATATCAATGCGTCGTGCAGCTTTTACCCATGCATCACTCACTCTCACTCGTTCAGTTGTTTCTTCTTTTAGCTCAGATTCCAGCTTTATCATCTTATACTCTGCCAAAGAATGCTTCTGTTCAAGCATCACATATCGGGTAAATCAAGCTTGAATTGTTGCATCCTTTTTCTTTGCATCGACCATCATTGCTTTTTCAACTTTGTTCTTCTAACTCATGAATATGATTTTGCAATTCTATATTTCGATCATAAAATCCTTCTAATAAATTCTCCTCATGTTCTTCTTCTTCCTCACTCTCAGTTGCTACCTCTACGACTAGATCGGGTGCAACTATTAATTCTTCCCTCACAACAAGAATATCTCTAATTCCTTCTTCGCCTGACATCACATTATCATGGTTGGTGATTATAGGTATCCCCACGGTCTCATTCACTCCAGTGTTAATATTCTTAGCTGCCATTCTCAAATACTTCCATAAAACAAGGGTTAATTAAACAAATTAAAGTATCACATAATATCCGTATATTATGACCGACTAACAAATAAGCTTAGGTAGGACACACTAGCGAAGGATTTACTCATCTCTCCCCTCCTAGTTCTATTCCTCGATCTCCGTTAGAGACCATATCCCTAAGCTCTGATACCAACTGTGACAGCCCCAAAATAGGTCCAATCCAACCAACCTATTCTAAGTTGCCAAATACATTGTACAGAAAATAAATACAACTTTATTACAACAATTGTTGTGCAAAATACAACAACATATATGCTGTGAGTTTTGATACAAATATATACCAACTGTGACTCTCATCCTAACCTTGGATAGCACGTCACAATGGCACCTTACATAAAGGTATAGTCAAAAATTGTTTTAGAAATTAGAATCTTTGGGAAGTGCTCAAGGAAACCTTCGTACATAGAAGCCCATGCGTCTAGGTTATAATAGATATAATTTGGTTCGGCATAAGCTTTCAAAGAATACTTTGAATTTCATAAACATTTGTCTAGCTGAATCAAATAGCTTAGACGCATATAAATAATTTGAATTTCAATCGAAACATTTCTAGCCAAATTCAGTTGGCAATAAATTATATTTAAAATTCTTAAAATCATTTTTGACGTGATGATACCGCACTGTATTTAAAGTCCATTTAAGGATTCCGTCATTCTGTGACTTTGTCATACTACATCATACTATAGTGGGCTGACTATCTTTAGATCACATCCGACACTAAGTAATTCTGCATTGATAACTCCATCATTTTTATCATCTCTGCACCAGGTTACATGATGCATTAATGATATAAAAATACATTTTGATCATTCAAATCATTTTCGTCTAGCCAAAACAAATTAGCGTAAACTCTTCTTTAAACAGCTCAAAATCATTAAAAATCATTTTTGATGCTATCATTCCGCAACAGGTAACGATGTGTTAGTAGTACGAAGCCCACTTCTACACAGTTGTAACCCTGTGTTGTTGATAACAAAAATTCATTTTATTTCGAAAGGCACATCAGTACGAATTTAGCTTGAATTCAAAAATTTGATATCTAGCACATCTAGAAAATTTGGAATACCTAAGCATCCATCATCCACTTCAATTTCTTTAATGATTCATTTCTTAATAAATATATCTATTCCCATAATCCTCAATGCTCCATTCACAACATAACTATACCCAGTTCATCAAACCTACCACACATTATGAGTTCAGTAACTTGCCACAATCATATGGGTTTAAGAACTTATACTAGACAGACCATAGGCGTCCATTCGCTGAGGGGTTCAAAATATACCATATGATTATGAGTAATGAACTTACCATAAGTATGAGTTTTAAGAACTCACAACTAACCTTATATTCTCTACTTATTCGTTATACAAATGAGAAAAGAATTAGCTTCTCAACAGATATATAGCAAATAGCGCGACATCAGGTTCCAATGATTATCAACGTAAGAAACTAAGTGGTTGTCAAACCAAACTCGGCCACTAATCAATATAGGAAGCTAAGCGAACAATTCCCCGCTCATACAAAGAATCGGTCAACCTAACCACTATATTGACCAGGAAGCTAAGTGATTCTAAAACCAAGTACAAATTCCCCGCCCATACAAGGAATCATACAACTCAGCTACTGACATGAGTCCTCAATTGAAATCCTACCTAGTTCTAACTTTCTCTTTTCTTAATACGAATTATTTTTAATCCATATCTTAACATTCACCACTCTTTTATAAGTTTACATTGTACCATTTCCTAGTACCTTCCCTTTATAGCGTCAAGCTATATCATTCTAATCACTTAACATATCATATGTTATTCAACAATTTAATCTGATCAAGTCGTGATCTTATTTCGTAATCATTTCTCCTTATACCCACGATCGTTTTATATTACGATCTTCTTATTCTTCTCTTTAATCATATTATATTATGATTTTATTTGCATTTTTCATCTTATAGACATAGTCTATTTATTTTCACTTTTCATCTTTATTACAGGAGTCATGTAACTCCGGATTCTTATCCTTATATCTCTTCAAGATTCTTTTGTAAGACCTATCATTAATACGATTGGTCTTTTAATCAACATATCATACTTTGTATCATAATACAATTACTTTATCAATCAATTATCTAACACTTAATCACATAATTAAATATTAGATAAAAACTTACAACATTAGCATTATTATCATCCTTTGATAATTCTTTAATCACTATATCATTTCCATTATGATTTAACACTCGCTTTTTCATTTCATAAGTTCTTTTCTATAATCCAGTAGAACAAATACTAATATTATAAACTGGATTATTTAAACATAACAATCCAACAACCTGTACTGAAACTATTCTTCAATTTTAGCAACCTGACATCAAACTAATTTACAATCCAGCAAACTGTTTATAATTCATCAAGTTATTTTCTCTAATTCAGCAAGCTGATTTTTCCAATTCAGCAAGCTGTTTTCGTTTTCAATATATCAAATTTCTAAATCATCATACTATACCTTCAATATGACCTATTGAATGTCAAATTAACTTAACTCCTCTTTTAAACTCCATTTAATAACATTAAATTCATTTACTAATATTATTAATCATTAAATAATATTTTAAATCAATGATTTCATAACACTTTAATCCAAATGTTATTAATCACTTAATAATCTCATAACCTAATATTATTAATATTATAACAATATTTTAATCATTTACTAAACTTATAAATAATTTATTTTAATTGTTTACACTTTACCAAATAATGCATTTAATCATTCTAAAATGCCATAAACATCACAACACTTCACACCCAACCCAAAACTTCATCCAAAATCTTCATAAGTCATGTTCAAGGGTCTCAAGTCAAAAATCATATTTTTCATACTTTTGGACATCATATATTTAATTAAATTCATTTATTCATTTATCCATTTATCATCATTTAGATGAAAAATACCAAATTAGTTCCAAAAATATTTCTTTTCTGAGATTTGACAGAATATAGTTGCATATTGAACATATATTTTCCCCAGAATTTTTAAAATCTATTTACTATATTTAAATAGTCCATAATAGCCAAATATACTCCAATTTTTCATAAATCGAGACTAACTCCAACAATTCTAAAATTTATACAATATGTTCCTAATATACACATGTACTTCCAGTAAAACTTTTGTAATTTTTGGACTTATACACAGAGAGTTATTCGAGTGGCTTCATAAAAATAGTCCTTCACCGTAAAATCCATAATTCTCAAACCGTATGGCCACAAATTCTCAAATTTTTACACAACTTGAAAAACTTCTGATATTACCACTCCAAATTTTTCCAAAATTTTTCAAGCATAAAAAGTGGACGAAAATTCCCCCGTTTCTGATTGGTCCAAAACAGTCTTATTTTCTTTCCAAAAATCGGGACTGTTTTGGCTTCCATAGCCACTACTCCATGAAAAACTCAACATTTTTGAGTGCTACCACTTAGGTTAACTAGTAAACACATATATCTAGCACCCCTCTTTGACGGATCGTAAGAAGGAGTTATAGATTTAATACGGTGGATTTTCAAAGTAAATAGAAATTTCGGTTTCAAAACTAGAAAAATTATTTTTCTTTTCCTTTTTGATTCCAACAAAATCAACACCCAATATGGATAAATCCATACTTGAATCCATGAAAAACATATAGATCATAAGGGTTTGAACATCCAATTCAAAAACCCTATTTTCATCAAATAAGAAAAAATAAATAAAGGAAATCAAGCTTAGGAAGAAAGAAAAATTTAGTGTTATACCTTTTGCTTCTTCTTCTTCTTCTTCCATCTTCAATGGAGGATTTTTCTCCCCCTTTCTTTCTTCCATGGCTTCGGCCACCCTTCTCTTTCTCTCCCTCTTTCTTCTTTTTCCCGTTCTTCTCTCTTTCTCTTTCTTCTTTCTTTTCCTTTTCTCTTTCTCTCTCTCTCTCTTTCTTATCTCTAATAACCGATCCTTCTTTTTTTTTCTTCTCTAATTTCCAATCTCTTGGCTTTCTATTTGCCACATATTATTATTATTATTATTATTATTATTATTATTATTATTATTATTATTATTATTATTATTATATTAACAATTGTCCAATATGCCCCTCTTTAATTGGGCTACTAGTTTAATCTTTTAGGCTTTCAAATTAATTCTTTGGGCCATGTAAAATTAACAGTTCAATCTTTTTCATCTAATATCACTCTAAATATTTAATTAGGGCATCCATTTCAAATATTTAGAATTTAAATCATCACTCTTGTACATTAAATTCTGTAACCCAACTAAACTTGTTTTAATTAAGTTATAAAATTAATAACTTGAGATAATAAAAATATATCTCTTAACTTAATATAATTTTTGATATTATTATTTACCCACATTATCCTTAACAATTGCGCTCACTTGGGCTTAACACTTGTATTATTTTGCTTACTAACCAAAATAAATTCGGGTTTTGACCAAAAATTTAATTGGGTCATTACAATACTTGTCCCACACATAAAATATTGGGCTAGATTAAATAATTTAATCGCCCTTAGTCACTTTATCCACAAGTCACATGATTAAATAATTAATTGGACTTGTTTAAATAATATAACTTCCTTAGCCATTAAATTTAATTCTCTTGGACTCTATTTAAATTATTGGGCTATGATATCATTAAAGTCCAATATTTTTAATTCTATTTTACCCTAATCATTTAATTAGGGTTCCACTATACCTTTGAAAATAAATTTCTTACTTATGCCTTTTTAATTTCATAACTTAATAAGACTTGGTTATAAAATTAATTATTTGAGATATATAAAATAAATCTCTTAAATTTAGTATATATATTTATATACTAATATTCTCCCATATTATAACCTCTTAGGTTATTTAATTATCACACCTAATATATATATTAGGTTACATAACTAAATTCTTAATTCACTTTTATATACAAAATAAATGTATTCACATTATATAATGTATATTTATTTAATCATATACATAATTCACATAATCATAACATATTTCACTTCTCACACTTATTTTGACTTTTCTCCATAAAAAGTCAATTGTTGACTTTGACCAAAAGTCAACCTTTACACATTTTGTGTTTACTGTCCATTCTGACTAAACTTGACGTTCCGAATGCAACCGAGCAGTTTGTGTTTCAAAATTCTATCTCAAACTCAAATATTGAGTTTTAAATTACTACCTTCATATTGTTAATCGTTTTAACTAACGACTTTATACTTGTTCAATTCACATCAAATTTTACAGGTATCATAATACCTTATTCGTGATATTCTTTCAAATACATATCAATTCATTTCAAGGGTTTTGGAATTTTGTAACCCATATTTTCTCTATTCTCATTCGAATTGCAAACCATATAGGTTTTACTTGCAAATTTTAAATAAATCCTCAAATTCTCTTCTAGGTTTTATTCTTTAACGTTTATTCTAATCATTCAAGATTTTATAAATTTTCGGGTTGTCACATTCACCCCTTCTTCTAAGAATTTTGTCCCCGAAATTAAAGCATACTAATCTCTGCTTATTCAATTGATCAAAACTAGGTTTTCAACTTAACCTTTACAATTTCATCGTTTGAGGATTTCTCTTCTATCTTCACATTTTACAATAACTACTCACTAAGAGTTTACATCTTCTAAACATTCATCAAAACTAGGTTGTCATAATAACCTTTATTCAATCTTCTTAGATTCTACTAGTACACAACGAGTTCACACTATTTTATATCCATAATCACATACTACCACAACATTACTCCAAAGAGTTTAAAAACTTTTCATATCTGTTTGAGGGATCATAAAACCATGCACTTTGAGGTTTAGGGTATTTCTACCTGCTACCGCTTTCAATTAAGAAAGAAAGGTACTCTACCTCTGAAAGGTTCACACTATTTGGTATGTTTACAATCACACAGAAGGTAAACTACCGATGCGGGTACTTTAGAGGATCAGTCTGTTTTACCTTAGTAATCGGAACGACTATATGCGTTCTTAGATTGGAGTATTTTATCCAATTAGTATATCCCCATTTTCAGGATTATGCACCTCGGACTCATCATAAGATTCCGCACCAAAACAATTTGGTTCGACATAAGCTTTCAAAGAATACTTTGAATTCCATAAACATTTGTCTAGCTGAATCAAATAGCTTAGACGCATATCAATAATTTGAATTTCAATCGAAGCATTTCTAGCCAAATTCAGTTGGCAATAAATTATCTTTAGAATTCTTAAAATCATTTTTGACGTCATGATGCCGCACTGTATTTACAGTCTGTTTCAGGATTCCGTCATTCTGTGACTTTGCCACACTACATCATACTATAGTGGGCTGACGATCTTTAGATCACATCCGACACTAAGTAATTCTGCATTGATAACTCTATAATTTTTATCATCACTGCACCAGGTTACATGATGCATTAATGATATAAAAATACATTTTGATCATTCAAATCATTTTCGTCTAGCCGAAACAAATTAGCGTAGACTCTTCTTTAACAGCTCAAAATCATTAAAAATCATTTTTGATGCTATCATTCCGCAACAGGTAACGATGTGTTAGTAGTACGAAGCCCACTTCTACAGAATTGTAACCCTGTGTTGCTGATAGCAAAAATTCATTTTATTTCGAAAGGCACATCAGTGCGAATTTAGCTTGATGTCAAAAATTTGATATCTAGCACAGCTAGAAAATTTGGAATACCTAAGCTTCCATCCTGAATGGCTTCACAACTCAATCTGGATGCTGATTGGGTTGGTGCTTAGATCTTCTATTAGCTTCCATGCCATTCGTTGAGTACTCTCTAGTTTCCTTTATGATGGGATGCGTCTTTGCAGTGCTAACCAGAGGCTTCATTCCTTTAGATATTCTGGGAGTGCACATTTGTTGAGAATCGTATTTGCTCTACGATTCTGCCTTGGCATTGTGAGCACATTTGTTGAGGTTGTAGTTCTGCACTCTATGATTCTGCTTTGGCTGTGCAAACACTACAATTTTTGCTTGCGCTTGTTGTCTTCATCTGATCTTGCTCGACTACGATCTCTGTATGTAATCAATAGACTCTTTGACTCAGAGTGTAGTCTACGATCTTTGTCTTGGTTTCGGCATCAGTAGACTCTACGACTCCGAGTGTAGTCTACGTTTTTGACTTGGCTTCGGTAGATGTTCGGTCGGCTCGTAGGCAGGTTGTCTCTACGATTCTGAACATTACTTCCTCAGCAGACTTTGGTCCTGAGGAAGTTCTACTCGACACACTACGATCCTTCATCGTTACTCCTGGCAGTCTACGAACTCCGAGATCTACTATCTTGCAGACTTTGATTCTGCCTCGACAGCTCTCGAGTTTTCCTTGACTCTCCGCAGACTCTCCGATTTACAGCGCGCCTCTCGGCGATCGATCGACAAAGCCTATCTATTACATCATAAGATCAACCTAACATGCTTGATCTTTCTACTTTTATAGTCCTTATACATCATTTCTTTTTAAGGACTTTACAAAGTTGTTTTGCTTATGTAGGATCAACCTAACATACTTGATCAATTCATTCTAAGTCCTTGTACACATTTTTCTATTATCTATCAAAGGACTTTATAGCTTTTCTTAATGCAAGCATACTTGCATATTCATTGTGTCGCCCCCAAAATCGGTATACATCACCTATTCTGAGTCACAAAATACATGTTACAGAATACAAATACTATCTTTAATATACAACAAGAGAGCTGTGAGTTTTAATACAAATATTATCTTCTAGACAATATCCATTCTCAGAATAAGTCCTCATTACATTTATTGACACACTACTTAAAAGAATAGTGAGGACTACTAATACTATCATCTGGTCCATCACTCCGTTCCCGACTCGTCCCAGCTATATTCTCATTTCCTGAAGAGAACAGCGAAAGAAAGGGTGAGCTCAACTAGCCCAGTAAGAAATATTATGACTAAGATAATGCAGAATAAATTATCATTAGTCTTCAACAATGTTAAACCGATAAAATACAATAGACATCAAGTTTAATCATAATGGATCAAGCAATCCATTAAAAGAGTCAAGTACAAAATAAAATCTACTATCTTTTATGATTTAAAAGGTTTTTCATCATTTTGTTATCGCCGGACTCAAACAATAAATAATCCACATCATCGAATCACCCCTGCACTACGGCCAAGGATATTCTTTAGTATCACAACCACAATTATACATGCACTACGGGTCAGGAATATTTGTATATTCATTAATGGTCATGATCATGCCAACAACTGTCCATCAATGCACTACGGGCCAATGAGGACTTTTTCCACATCATTTATAACATTACGGTCATGATTACACCAAATAATCCCTAGTCATAATCATACCAAGTCCATCTATGCACTATAGGCCACAAATGACTTTGAACATAATATAAACATGAGGATGATGACAATGATATAAGAATTCAATAAAAACAAGTTCAAGAATTAATTTATCCAGGAACCAATAACGTCCAAATTGTCAACATGATACTGCTTTGTAGATTAAAATTCAAGAATGCTCAGAAGAATATTTCCATGAAAAGATACTGGATGAGGCGCAAATAAAAAGGATATTCCACTAATTTCATGGAGTATAGAAGTCAAAACTTTAACCAACTGAGTATAATAAAGAATGGAATAACAAAAGAAATCACCAGGCATGCGATAGACACCAGACAGCAGGCGAGTTATTCCAATGTAGAATAATAATTAATCTAACCCAGTCCCCGTAAAAAAGCATGCATGACGATATATTCTAATAGAATAATAAAGATGGAATCGTGTCGAGCGTGAAACGCATTGATTGAGATAGAATATTCCAATGTAATAATAAAGACTAATCAGTCCTAAAAAAAGCATAAGATAAGATATTCCAATGTAATAATAACGAATGGAATAATGTAAGAATTTCACCAAGTATAGGGTAGCAGGCGTATACAAAGTTATTCCAATGAATAATAAAGAATGGAATAACATAAGTTCTCTTCATGAATATAAAAGAAATAATACCCCTTACGAGTACAACAAATAATATCCATTACCGTAAAAGAAACTGGATATAAGAGTAGGGAAGTAGCAGAATACTTTTCTATAGTTTCTCTATAATTTCTCTCTCCAGAGTTTCAGTGAATTCGTAAGAAATAATGAAGGAATGAGTTTCTATTTATAGGAGAATGGAAAGGCACTGTGTAATGCAACAGTTATGCAATCGGATGAAATTTTTTTTATAACTCACACACACCCAATTTGTCAATCAACCAACTAATAAGAATAAAGCAACATTATAATACATATATATATAACCCACACACACAATTTGTCAATCAACCAACCAATAAGAATAAATCAAAATTATAATACACACACACACACACACACACACACATATATATATATATATATATATATATATATATATATATATATATATATAACCCACACATGTTATAAACATATATATACATATAATACTAATTACCTTTTGTTAAGCCACATCATTTCCCCCACCATTTTCCACTCACACACATCACTTTCACTCTTTCTTTTCTCCCACCACTCTCCACTCACACATATAATATTATATATCTACACACACATCACAATCTTATATATATAAACTCCCTCCCCTATACGTAACTCTCTCCCACCCCCATTTCCAAAATTAGTTTTTCAACACATATGGTCCCCACATGTGGCCCCCACATGTGGGCCCCGCCTTTAAATAATTTTCTATCGATTATTATGAAAAATGGATAAATGGGGGTCCATAAAATAAGCAAAACTTCATAAAAATAACCTTAATAATTTTAACAACATTTATCACCTTTCTTATAATTCACAATATTAATCGACCGTGTCGTTCCTGTGAAAGAGGGGCTTTCTAATAAGGATTTCTCCCTATTGGCGCGCAATTAGGTAACCAAACCTCTCCTTGATAGAACTTCTAGACATCGTTAATATTACAAATAATAATATTAATAACTTTGTCATCTCAATTATTGATTTAATAATATATAAAATATTGACAATAATTGAATCAAATCGTGAGATATTATGTAACAATTACTGTAGCAATAATTGAACAAAACTGAGTGACTTCTCACGTAAGCATCAATAATCAATACCATGTGCTACTATGCAACCACGCGTATTACTGTACTTTTAACACCGGGTAGTTCAACATTATTAACGGTAAAACTTCCGCCGTTATTTTTATAAAATATTTTTGTCGTTTTCTCAATCCGACAATAATTCTGTTGTGGGGTCCACTAATGATTATACCGTCGTACGGATATTCCCTGACAAAAAGAATATTTTCCGACCAATCGAATATAATATGACAACTTGCATACTTTGCAAAATTTGTAAATATTACCCACAACTATAACATTATATCAAATTTACTCCATAATATTCAAAAATGATATTTATAGAAAATTCATTTTTTATTAAAAAGTTGGGGTCTTACATTCATTCATATATATCATAATCAAATCATATATAATTAGGAATAACATTCACATGTTTATTCCTGATATAAGCATCTCAAGCATGTAAAAGACTTAGAAGAAAAGCAAGACCAGAAGGGACCCCCGCCGGGGCGGGCATTGTTAAAGGCTAAACCCCTACCGGGGCGGGGGTATTTAGTTCGTTAGCAGGAGTGAGGCCCACCGGGGTAGGTATTTATAGCATACAAACCCCTGCCGGGGCGGGGGTATGGGAATGGCCCAGAGAAGAGATTTTAACTGCTCAACTCTTGGGGAAGAATAAGGAAAGATAAAGAACATATAATTCGCCTAATGTAACATTTAATAAAGTGACTTAAACATTTATTAAAGGTTGAATAGAAAGATTGAACATGATTAAAAGATAAAGAATGTAAACGCAAATTACGAAACCGATATCTGGGGACCGTAGTCGCGATAAAACGAATTTGGGGGATTACTATGATTGTGATTACTTAGACGTTAAGTGACGAGGGTGATGTATAACATTACGATGTTATGATGTCATTCTCAGGGTTAAGTGTAAAGCGTATTGACGCTGTGAACGCAACGCAGTTGCGATGAATGATAGGTCTTAGCATACAACGAACAATATGGTTTTGATATTAAGAAAGAATAATGAACGTGTGGTTCATACAAGGGATAACGAATGAAGAAGATTAAAACCTCGAGTAAAGGTTGAATGAGGAATTAAGATGTAAACCACGTGAATGTTGAGTACGTAAGCGATCCTCGTGAATCGTATTCGCATCAGACGAGCGTTCTAAGTGTACAATGGGTGTATGACTTAGATGTTGATAAAAGGTAGTAAGTAGGATATGAATTATCGAGAAAGCCGTAATGAACCGGACGTTATAAGATAGGAATAAGGTAACGCAAAATGTTTAATGCTATGAATGCGTAGAATTAACGTTGAATGATAGTTCTGAGTATACAAAAGACTGTATGACTAAGACAATAAAGAATGAATCTTGAGGTATGGAATTTAGTTGCCAGGAAGCCATAAAGAATAAGATATTGATCTAACAAACATTATAGTTTTAATGGTTCGGATGAGTTAAGATAAGTTTAGGTAAAGAAAGTTGGTCGTGTAAACTTAGATTGCAAGAACGCGAACCCTGAGAAGTAAAGTTAAGTTTAAACCAATGTGTAAGTCAAGTATATGACTAATTGGTATATGTGTTATTTCCTTACGTGTTATATAGGAATTAGAATGAGTAGTTCAGCGTAAGCTGTAGCTATGCGTAAGGCAAGTTTTCTAACTTCATTCATAGTACATGAATGCTAGTTTTTTAAACTTCTCAGATGTTGAACTTGAGATGTCTTGTTTATGTGAAAATGTGTGATATTTGTACAAGGTGGTAGTATGTATGAGGCCTTGTGCCACAATTTGAACACTTCGGTGTTTCTTTGAGATGAATTATTCTGTGATTGAAATGTTCAATACAAGTATGTTCTGTTTATACGTGAACTGTTATTGTTAAGTATGTGCTAATGATTCTAGCCAGATAGGATATGTATGAGAAAATGTAGAAGAATGAAAGTAGTGTAAAGAATATGTGGTGAATGTTTTGAAATGATAGGAATCGAGATTATTCAAATTGTTCAAGCTGCTTCATAACCTTTGTTCGGTTATTAAAGTCTTACAAGAATGTTTAAACTCTTGAAGTTATTTATTCCACTGCTATGACTTGCTAGGTGATAAGTGGATTTAATATACACGAATCGATATTCATTTCAAGTTTAATTTCGTAGTTATCTTCTTGTTTTGTGTTCATTTTCACTCGTTTCATGTCATTTTATATGTAGGGTGGTTATGGATGCAAGTGGTGAAGAAAGACGGAGTTTTGGAGCGAAAGTGGAAAAACGCAGGATGTCAAAAAATTTATTTAGCGAAGAGCCTAGCCACGTGGCGGCCTCGATTAGTTTGCACCCCTACCCGGCGGGGGTCTCGAATCCTGAAGTGTCCTGTTGGCTTGTGGAGACTGCTACTACTTGGATTATTGATGTTTTGTGAGGCGCCTGGACTCTAAATAGGCAGACTTCGGCCACAACATAAGGAGAGCTGAATATTGCGTGAAAAAACACAATTCACACAACACAAGAAGGAATTAACAAAGATTAATTTTAGTTTTTCTAAGCAAGCGTTGGAGGAGTATTTCAAGGAGATTTTGAAGACGATTGCGATTCTAGGCGACGGGAAGGGTGTTATTCAATATTCTTCGTCTTAGACTATTACTTGTGATTGAAAGAATGATTTCCATGATTTATTCAGTGTTTATTTCATTTATTATGAACCAATTCACTATTTAGGCTTATGATGGATCTTTGAGTGAATCTATGATTTTGTAAACTTTGATTTCCAATTTAATAAGCTATTTTCAGTTTATCTATATTAATTTGAGCGTGAATCTATGAATTGCCTGATCAACAATTCTTTGTGGATTTGTTTGGAATCGAGAGAGGATATTCAAATCTAGACCTAGTTGATATAGCATGTGTTCATGAATTTTGTGAATAGCTTAATCTTGATGAATGTTAAGGTAGAGATATGCTTGACATCGCATGTAATCGGATAGAGAACTTGTCCTTAAACCTTTTTTAATTGTAATTCACATAGAGATATAGTGAGTTAGTTGATTAAGGTGTTTAACGGATTTCTATCTTAATTGTGGATTGACATTAATACGGTATTAGTGCATCGAGATGTGGTTAATATTACGTTCGTGTTCTTGATTAATAAACTGAGATAGTGAATTGAATTGGAATAAAGGTGTTAAAATCAGAGTGAAGCTCAAGGTGAAATCATAAGTCTAATTCTCCATTAATTATTTGAAATTTTAGATTTTTGATATTGGTGATTGGTTTGTGGTATTTTATTTGTTTTTAATTTAGGTTCTATAATTTTTAATCATTGAATTGGATAGTTTAATAAAATTAGGATTAATAGAAAATTGATAATTATGAAGTTAAGTTTCTTACTAAATTATCTCTGTGGGAACGATACTCTATTCATCAATTTATTACTTGTTGACCACGTACACTTGCGTGTTTTGCGCGTATCGATTTTACCCAACACTAGGCAATTGAATGCTCACACTTTTTTTAAATAAAAAACATTTTCAGCGAACGATGTTAGAAAGAACTTAAGGATCCCGTAAAGATCAAGTTGATCGGTATCCAGAAGAAGTGTCATTCCGTGTGTGAATGAAAGTGAAGATCAAGCGAAGACTTGTAATGTAGAATAATTTAATTAAACTTTAGATTAGTTTAATGAACTGTTATGTATCCTTGGTGGCGGATGAAAGTACTCGTGTAAGATGTAAAGAATAATGTTATTATCATTATTTGTAATGAAAGAGATTATAAGGTCTTAGAACCTGGGATTTGAGAATGTATGTTGTTATATTTAGTGATATAATGGTGTATGTTTGGTAAGAAGTGGGACCGTGACGTACGGAATTCGGGTGTGAAGATAGACCGGATTTCGGGGCGTTACAGCTTCAATCTTCATTTTCATGCATTTTAATGTCATGGATCCATGTTTTATCAACCCAGATAACTAAATAACATAACATATATCATATTTAAACACTAAAACATAAAATGTACCTAATCATGAAAAATCTAGCTTAAGGTTAGGGTTTATACCTTTTTGAACCAACTTTTGATTTCCCTTCTCTGATATGATCTTAGATAGTTTATGGGGTGGATTTGGCTTATCTTAGAACTGAGTTTCTCACTAAATTTTGTAGGCTTGGAGAATGAGTGGTTTGGGTATGGATAGAAACTAAAGTAAGGATTTTCTTTAATTTTTAATCTCTTTTTGACAACTAAGCTTTGATCCAGGGGTTTATTTGTTGTTAGGTGTCAATGATGGCTGATATATTTTGATTTTAAGAACATGTGAATATCTTGGAGTGGTGACTCACCAAGATTTGGCCTTATCAACTTATTAAAGGGTTTTTTGGTCATTTATTAATTAAATTTAAAGGCATTTTAGTTCTTTCTCATGTTTTTAGGGTTTAACCCTTAGGTCATGTTTGTTTGCAATGATTACACTTAAGATTGGACTATAATCCCAAGTGTCTTATTTGTTTTTAAATTTGAGTTTGGGACTATTAGTCCTTGGATTATAAAATAGCTTAAGATGAAGGATTATTTAATATCATGTTCTACCCGGTATTATAATCCATACCATTTGGGATTAAAAATTGCTAGAAAAAATTAAAACCAATCTTTTTCTAAAATAACCATCATATCATATAGTTTCTTTTATTATTATTGGAAAATTAAAACTTACTAGTATAAAGACTAAATATTATTAATTTTATTTTGGGGGGGTGGTTGGGGGTGGGCGGTGGTGGGGGTAGGGTATATATATAATCACTAAATATTATTTTTTTGGGGAGGGTGAGGGTGTATACATAATCAATGAATATTATTTGGGGGGGGTGAAGGGTAAGGGTATAGGTGGGGGGTTGTGGTGTAGGATGGGCGAGTGGGGATGTATACATAATCAGTAAATAATATTTTTAGGGGGGTTGGACGAGGGTGGAGGTGTATACATAATTAGTAAATATTATTTGGGGAGGTGCTTAGGGTTTGCTAATTAAATGTAAAATTTACTAATTAGAGTTAGGATTTCCAAATCTTGAATTAGGGTTCATAATTACATTACATCTAATCAACACTTAACATTAATCACATAATACAAACATACATACTTTTAAATATAATTATAATAATAAATATATTTAATATTCAAATCTTTATTCGCAGTTCAGTTTAGGGTTTTGATCAGTTATTTAACTTTGCCTCGTTTTCCTTTCTAAGTCAATTTAAAATAAATAAATTTACTAATCTGCTAAATTCATATCACACATACTCAAAGTAATAATAATAAGAATAATAATAATACTAAAAAAATTATTCGTAAAATATACATATATTATTTATATAATTTGTTAGTTCCCAGAGGGCACACAATAGATCTAAAAGGGGGGTTGAATAGATCCTTTTTAATTTCAAAAATCTTTTCCATTTTAGTTTGCATTGCTGAGTAAATAGCAGATGACAAACTTAAGAATTATTTTAAACACAGCGAAATAAGTTAAGGTTCCCCTTCATAGATGTTATCTTGACCATTTATCTAGAGTTAGTTTAGTTGTAAGTAGTTATCATGTTGATAGCAGTTATAGCAGTTATAATGTAAATGACAGAATGTAAAAGACACAAGGGATTTTAAGTGGTTCAGAGACTCAAGCTCCTAATCCACTCTTCTGCTTCAACAAGCAGGGATTCCACTAAGGAAGTCTTTACATTACTGAATCACTAAGACTCCTTCAAGGCCAGCAGCCTTGGAACTTTAGTTCACTAAAACTCTTCAAGTCCAGCAGACTTGGAACTTCAGTTCACTAAGAACCCTTCAAGGCATGCAGCCTTGGAACTCAGTTAGTCCCTTGGACAAGGACCCTTCTGGCCCTAGCTCTTCTTGTTGTTGTTGTTGGTGTTGAGCTGCCAAAATGACTTTAAGCTTGTCTATCCTAGATTCTTGACAGCTTGTTGTGATCCTCTTTGGATTCTGCATCGAGACTTGATCACCATTGGACATACTGCTAAGTTGTTCATGAAGCTCAATCTCTTTGAGTACTTAACAGTTTGTCACTTCTTCCTTCGTGCAGCAGATCTCGTGGTTGGTCTTTTTCTGATCTCAGCTTGCACTTCTTCACCACATGAGGTTTGCTAAGTCTTTACATCTTTGGTAGGCATCATCTGGCACTTAGTATCCTCTGAACTTTGATTATGTATTTGTTCTTCTTTAGCTCTTGGTGGTTTATGGTGATTCATATACTGGCTCTTTGAATCTTCTTTTTGATCATCCAATCTCTAACGTATTTTTGTTCAAGTCCATGACATGAGCTAAGAAAGCTTGACATCCATTTTTCAATAAATGAATGGTTGTATGGCTTGATATGACAGTGGTTGACTTTAGGGGTTTGGTTGCTTGAATTCGCATAACAGGTTGGTTAGAAATATGAAAACTAACAACCTTATGAAAACAATCAATTTTGGCATGATGAGTGGTTAACCAATCAATCCCTAAAATCACATCAAATGCAAGTATTTTCAAAGAAATAAGATCGACAGGTAATGTAATGGTCCCAACTTGAATCAAGCAAGATTTATAAATAGTAGATGCAATGAAAGTTTCTCTAAACGGAGTCTCAATAGATAAGTCAAAGTCTAATTTCTCCAGAGTCAAATTTAAACGTTGAGCACAAGTAGGAGAGATAAAAGAATGGGTAGAACCGGTATCTAGTAAGGTATAAACTTCGTAAGAGTTTATGATTAGCTTACCCGTGATCACCTCGTTCGGGTTTCTCGCATTTAGGGCAGTCACAAAAATCGCTCTCGCTTGAACAACCGATTTTGACTTGTCTGGGACAGCCTTTGGTGTCATCATTACCGCTAGAATTGAATTTCGCTATAGGGCATATTCCACCCTCAACTACTTCGTTGTACTCCAGCTCCATAATATGAATCATTAATCTTCGATCCATATCGAATTGGGGTTGACCGCAATGTACAGGGTAATTCAAAACTCGATGTTGGGTTCTCCCAATTGTTGTCAAAAAAGAGAAATACATATCATCTATTTTAGCCTTTTTGGATCGGACTTCTCTTTCCACAATATCTACGTGTCATGCGGCTTTTACCCATGCATCCTTCATTCTCACTCGTTCAGTTGTTTCTTCTTTCAGCTGATCCTTGACATTTTAATTCTCATTTTCCAGCTTTGTCATCTTATACTCTGCCAAAGAGTGCTTCTGTTCAAGCATCACATATCGAGTAACACATGTGACGCCCCCAAAATAGGTATACATCACCCATCTTGGTTAGCCAAATACATGGTACTGAATACAAATACAAACTTAATTATACAACAAGAGCTGAGAGTTTTTACACGAATATTGTCTCATAGACAATATCCAAACTCAAATTCATTCCTCATTACATTTAATATCACACTAAATAGTGAGGATTACTAAAACAACCATCTCGGACCATCACTCCATTCCCCAACTAGTCCCGGCTATGATCTCATTTCCTAAAGAGAATAATGAAAGCAAAAGGGTGAGCTCAACTAGCCCAGTAAGAAATATTATGACTAAGATAATACAGAATAAGTTATCGTTAGCCTTTAATAATGTTAAACTGATAGAATATAATAGACAACAAGTTTAACTGCAGCGGAATAAGTAATCCATTAGAAGAGTCAAGTAGAGCATGATATCTACTATCTTCTATGATTTAAAAGGTTTTCATCAACTTTATCATTTGAGACTCGACTTTTAATAAATAAACCAAATTATCGAATCATCCCTGCACTATGGGCCAAGGATATTCATGTAATCATCAATGGTCATGATTATACCGAATAATCCCTGATCATAATCATACCAATAACTGTCCATCAATGCACTACAGGCCAATGAGGATTTTTACCACATCATTTGTAACATTACAGGTCATGATTATACCGAATGATCCCTAGTCATAATCATACCAATCAACAGTCCATCTATGCATGAAAGCCAAAGATGAATTTCATCATAATAAAAGCATGAGGATGATGACAATGATATAAGAATTCAATTAAAATAAAACACAGGATAAATTTTAAAGATTTATAATTTAAATTATCCAGAATTCAATAATGTCTAAATTGTCAACATGATACTGATTTGTGGAGTAAAATTCAAAAATAATATCCATGTATCAAAAATAATTTGGACAAAAAAGAAATAAATTTTTTGGTGAATAATACCCCGTGAATAGTACTTCGGGAATAGTACCCCGTGAATAGTACCTCGGCATGAAAATTGCCCCGAATACCCGAGTGAATAATATTTGAGTGAATAGTAATCTGGTGAATAGTAACCCATGAATAGTAACCCGTGAATAGTACCCTGACATGAAAAGTGCCCCGAATACCCGAGTGAATAATATTTTAGTGAATAGTAAATGGGTGAATAATACCCCGGTGAAAATATTAATATTTAATAAGAAAGTTCATATCAATATTCCAATGAAACGATACTGGATGAAGCACAAAACTTCAAGGATATCCCACTAATTTCAGGGATTATAGAAAAAATACTTATCATAGTAAGTTTAGATTTAAGAATATGAAAAGAAATAGCATACGAAACTGCAAATGGATTTTCACATGTCATGCGGTACGTAATCCGCATAGACAGGTTATTCCGACATATTAAAGGATGAATACGAAAAATAGTATTCCTTATGAATACGAAAGAAATAATACCCCTTACGAATACAAAAGAAATAACACCCCTTACGAATACAACTAATAATATCCCTTACCTTAGTAGAAGACTGGATACTGCAATAGTGAAATAGCATAATACTCTTCTTCTTGCTCTCTATAGTTTCTCTCTCTATAGTGTCTCTTGTGAATCTCAGTGAATTGGTGAGAATGAAAGAAGAATTAAGCTTCTATTTATAGGAGAAATGACTAAATAGTAACTAATTCACGAACGGTTCATATTGATTTACTATTAGAACGGACGGTCCAAATTGATTACTATTAAAACCACAACCGACGATCCAGATTGATTTACTTTTAAAACCACCACCGACGGTCCAGATTGATTTACTATTAAAACCACCACCGATGGTCTAGATTGATTTACTATTAAAACCACCATCGACGGTCCAAATTGATTTACTATTAAAACCACGATCGACGGTCCATATTAATTTACTATTAAAACCACCATTGATGGTCCAGATTGATTTACTATTAAAACCACCACCAATGGTCCAGATTAATTTAACTTATTACACTTTAGTACCCCTAAAGTTTTCCAAGTTTGCATTATTCTCCTCTAACTTTTGTAATTCACTTATCTTCAATAAACACATATTTAATACTTCAACAATTATTCATCATTAATATTATAACTCACAATATTTAACAACCAGATTATTCCCAGGAAAGAGGGGGCTTTTCGATAAGGATTTTTCCCTATTGGCGCTCAATTAGGTGATCAAACCTCTCCTCGACAGAACTTTCTAGACATCGTCAATATTTCAAATAATAATATGAATAACTTTGTTGTCTCAATTATTGATTTAATAATATAAAATATTATGCAGATGATACTGTGACAATAATTGAATCAAATAACGTGAGATTTTATGCAATAATTACTGTAGCAATAATTGATTAAACTGAGTGGCTTCTTACGTAATCATCAATAATCAATACCGTGTGCTACTATGCAACCACGCGTATTATTGTTCTTTTACCACCGGGTAGTTCAATAGTTTAACGGTAAAACTTTCGCCGTTATTTTTATAAATAGATATTTTTGTCGTTTTCTATCTACGGAAATACTTCCGTTGTGGGGTAACCAATGATTGTGTCGTCGTACGAATATTCGCTGTTAAAACGAATATTCCCCGACACAACGAATATTTTATATCAACTTGCTTACTTTGCAAAATTTTCAAATATCACCCTTAACTTTAACCTTTTATCAATTTAACCATTTATTAAATAGAATAATAATTATAAGTAAATTGAATACTTTCATTTCATAAAATTCGGGGTCTTATAACACAA
This sequence comes from Panax ginseng, assembly GCA_020205605.1. Classification (NCBI taxonomy): domain Eukaryota; kingdom Viridiplantae; phylum Streptophyta; class Magnoliopsida; order Apiales; family Araliaceae; genus Panax; species Panax ginseng. The sequence goes on from CM035145.1 coordinate 71,965,628, forward strand.
GCTTGAATTGTTGCATCCTTTTGCTCCATGACCGCCTCCCGTTCTTCAGCCTGCTCTTCTAATTCATGAATACGATTTCGCAATTCTACATTTTGATCATAAAAGTTCTCCTAATAAATCCTCCTCGGGTTCTTCTTCTTCCTCACTCTCAGCTGCTACCTCTGCGACTAACTCAGGTGCAACTATTAATTCTTCACCCACCACATGGATATCTCTAATTTCTTCTTCGCCATACATCACATTATCCTGGTTGGTGATTAGAGGTGTCTCAACGGTCTCATTCACTCCATTGTTAACATTTTCTGCTGTCATTCTTAAATACTGCCATAAAATAAGGGTTAATTAAAGAAATTGACATTCCACATATTATCCCTATATTCTGACCGACCAATTAAATACCAAATAAGCTTAGGTATGACACACTAGCGAAGGATTGTCTCGTCTTTCCCCTCCTAGTTCTATTCCCCGATCTCTGCCAGAGACCATATCCCTAAGCTTTAATACCAACTGTGACGCCCCCAAAATTGGTCCACACAACCCATTCTGAGTCGCCAAATACGTGGTATAAAAAACAACTACAACTTCATTATTACAATTGTCATGTAAAATACGATAACACATATGCAAATATTGTCTTCTAGATAATATCCAAATAAGTCCTCATTACAAATATAGATACACTATTTTACAAAATAGTGAGGACTGCTAAAACAACTGTCTGGACCCATCACTCCACACCCCGACTAGTTCCCGCTATATTCTCGCCTCCTGGGAAGAAAAATGGAACAAAAAGGAAAAGGGTGAACTCAACTAGCCCAGTAAAGAATATTATGACTAAGATAATGTAGAACAAATTATCGTTAGTATTCAATAAATCAGATAAAATATAATGGACAACAAGTTTTAGATCAATATTCGCAGCAAAAATAACAATTCATCAAAAGAGTTAAGTAGAGAATGAAGTTTACTATCTTCTATAATTTAAAAGTCCATCATCAATATTTTATCCCTGTAACATCAATAAATATATATCTTGAACCAAATATTCATCTTTACACTACGGGCCAAAGATATTCATTTGTATCACCAGCTAGTCATGTTCATCTCAACACATGTCCATCTTTACACTATGGGCCAAAGATATTCATCAGGTAATCATTCATCTTTGCACTACATGCAAAAGATATTCATCAAGTATCACCATTTAAGACTGAGAATGATGAAAAATATCATATAGAAACGAATCCAGTGAGATAAAAGGACCAAGATTAGGGATTCGTACTTTAGTTCATCCAAGTTCAAAAATACTCCATAATAATCAATTGTAGAGCAAAATTCAAGAATGAAGATCAAAATATGGATACAATCAAAGATAGTAACCATAATAGACAACTTGGACAAAGAAAAGAAAATTTAATTTTTCTATGAATAATGTCGTATACGTGAATAGTAACCCCTACACAAAAGGTAACAATTTCATAAGAAAAATCATACTTCGTGAATAGTACTATATTCGTAAATAGCGTCGTATACATGAATAGTACCGTATACGTAAATAGTAGCCTCGACATAAAAAGGTAAAAAATTCATAATAAAATTCATACCAATATTTCGGTATAATGATATTGAAAGAAATAACATCATTTACGAAGAAAATAACATCACTTACCTCAAAAGAACAGTACTTCTGACTGGAATATCGGATATAATATTGAAGGAAACTTGCACTGAATAGCAACTCTCAAAGTATCTAAATACTCATAAAAATACGCTCGATATTATAGAGAGAGAAAACTTCAGTTTCTGGTGTGATTTTCAATTCTAACCTAGGCACCCTATTTATAGGAAAATGCTAGAACGCCAAAGCAGACTTAACTTACTACCTAATGGCTTTACCTGCTACTATTCACGCACACCACCATTGAAAAAAAAATCTCAGCACACCAACAAAGACATAAGTGGGGCCCACCCCTTCAAGAAAATTTCCAAAAATGTTTTAAATTTAAATAATATTTAGAAACTTCAATAATTCATAATAAATAGCCCTTTTATCAAACAAATACGAATTTTATGTCCATTTCATAGAAAATTTAATTCTCTACAACTTTGTAGAAGAAAGTTTTTCCAAATTCCAAACAGAAAATGACCGAAATCCACATTCGGATGATTTTTAATATCTCTATTCCGACAAAATACTAATAAAACTCCTCAGTATTAATTCCTTCATTTATATCCACATAAAAATAAATATTTTCTTATCATATAAATTAATAATTAATTATTCATAAATAATATTACAGAATCACACCATGTCGTTCCCAGTAAAGAGGGGCTTTTCGATAAAGATTTCTCCTTACTGGCGTGCAATTAGGTGACCAAACCCCTTTCCTAGATAGAACTTCCTTAGACATTGCCAATAATGCTATATAATAATATTATTCAAATAATATGAATTATTGATCTGATAATGGGAAATATTGTGCAGTGACAAATATTGAAATAACAATAATATAAAATATCAACGTAGCAATTATTGAATCAATAAAATAAAATATTGAACAGTAATTACTGTAACAATTATTGAGTAGTGCCTTCTTATGTAAGAATCAATAATTGATGCAATACCGTGTGCTACTGTGCAACACCACGTATTACTGTGCAGTGACAATTATTGAATTAACAATAATATAAAATATCAATGTGACAATTATTGAATCAATAAAGTAAAATATTGAACAGAAATTACTGTAGTAATTATTAAGTAGTGCCTTCTTACATAAGAATCGATAATCCAAAAATTACATGCAATACCTCGTACTTCTTCAAATAACCACGCCAGACATCAGATTTTAACCACTACGTATTTCAACAAAGTTAGCAATCAGTAATAACTACGCCAATTATTTTTAAAAACTTATTCTTATCGTTTTCTTCCAGAGCATTTTTCAAGTTATGGAGCCCACAAAATGGTCGCCCATCGCATTTAATATTCCCGACAAAGAAGAATATTCCACGACCAAACGAATATTCCCCGACAACAATGAATTATTTATAACCACTTGCTTATTTTGCAAAATTTAGACATTTCACCCATAACCAAAGCATTATATCAAATTAACACCTTATTATTCAAAATAATAATTAGAGGAAATTCAATTTTATTTATAAAAAGTTGGGGGCTTACAACCTCCCCTCCTTATAAAATTTCGTCCTTGAAATTGAAGTACATACTTGGTGTTTCGAAAACGTGAGGGTACCTCGCTTTTATTTCCGATTCCAACTCTCAGGTCATTTCCTCAATATCATGGTTCCTCCATAAAACTTTGACTTGTGGTTATAACCTTTGTGCGTAGGACATGCTCCTTCCTATCCAAGATCTTGGCAGGTACCTCCTGGTACGTTAAATCTTCGGTTATCTCGTCTGGTTCTAATTCAATTTGGGTCTTTCACATATTTATGAAGCACGGATATTGGAAACACATTATGAACACGAGACATGCTTGGAGGTAATGCAAGTCTATAGGCCACATTTCCTACTCAGTTAAGAATCTCAAATGGACCAATAAATTGTGAATTGAGCTTTCCTCTCTTTCCAAATCTTGTAACTCCCTTCCATTAAACGACACGTAACAATACATGATCCCCAATATTAAATTCCACGTCCTTTCGATGAAGATCTGAATAACTCTTTTGTTGATCCTGTGCCGTTTGTATTTGTTGTCGGATCATTTGGATCTTTTTTATAGTCATACGTACCAACTCTGGTCCCAACAACGTTGCTTCTCCCATCTCATCCCAACATACTAGAGAGCAACACTTTCATTCATACAATGCTTCGAATGGAGCCATACCTATACTTGCTTGATAGTTGTTGCTGTAGGAGAATTTCACCAATGGTAGGTACTTATCACAACTCCCTTTGAAATATAGAAAACAAAGTCTTAATAGATCTTCAAGAGTTTGAATAGTTCTTTCTGATTTCCCGTTCGTTTGAGGATGGTATGCTGAATTGAATCATAAATTCGTGCCCATAGCTTTCTGCAAGCTAACCCAAAATCGTGAAGTGAATCTTGGGTCACGATCCGAAACTATGGATGCAGGCATTCCATGCAATCTCACAATCTCATTCACGTACATACGAGCAAGACGTTCAAGGGAATAAGTCTCCCGTATCAGCAAGAAATGAGCAGACTTGGTTAATCTATCAACAATAACCCAAATCGCTTCTATGCCTTGAGAAACCTTGGGAAGACCCATAACGAAATCCATGGTAATGTGTTCCCACTTCCATTTTGAAATCTCAAGTGGTTGCAATGGATCCATTGCAACCACTTGAGATTTTGGTGGAGCAATATGAAGAGAGAGATCGCAGAGAGATCTCTGCCTTTACACGTTGACGAGTTAAACACCTCGAGATAAACTCCGCGATCTCTCTCTTCATATTGCTCCACCAAAATGTATGTCGAAGATCATGATACATTTTGGTACTCCCAGGATGGATTGCAAACAGTGTGTTGTGTGCCTCCATCATGATAAAGTCAGAATTGTTAGGAACACAAAGTCTATAATTGACTCGAAGTATTCATTCTTCATCGATTCTTGCTTATGGAATAACACCTTCTTGCACTTTTTTCTTTATACGCATTAGCTCCAGGTCCGTAGCTTGAGCAGCTTTAACTTTATTGATTAAAGTCGGTTCTACTCTTATATTTGACATTATCATGTGGGTCCCTGGAGTCTTTAACTTTATCTCCATCCTTTGCAAGTCATACCAAATGGGCCTTTGCGTTGACAATATCGCACTCGTACCCGCATATGATCTTCTACTCAATGTGTCAGCTACCACTTTTGCTTTTCCAGGATGGTATTGGATGGAATGATTGTAATCTTTCAACAGCTCGAGCCAACGTCGTTGTCGCATGTTGAGTTCCTTTTGGGTGAAGAAATATTTGAGGCTTTTATGATCCAAATAAATCTCCACTTTCGCCCCATACAGGTAGTGTCTCTAGATTTTCAACGCGAAAACAACTGTTGCCTACTCCATATCATGAGTAGGATAATTCCTCTCATATTCTTTGAGTTGTCGTGAGGCATAGGCTATGACTTTCTCATGTTGCATGAGAACACATCCTAACCCTTTGTCTGAAGCATCGCTGTAGATAATAAATCCATCCAAACCCGATGGTATTGTCAGAACAAGTGCCAAAATGAGTCTCTTGATCTTGAGCTCTTGCAAACTCTTTTTGCATTCCTTAGTCCATACGAATTTTGTATCTTTCCGAGTCAGCTGAGTTAACGGAGTAGCGATTCGAGAAAATCCTCTCACGAATCTCTGATAATAACCAGCTAAGCCTAGAAAGTTAAGTAGTTTGATTGCTCTCAACTTTGTATTGCTTCAATCTTCGCCGGGTCAACATATACTCCATGTTTTGACACCACATGCCCAAGGAATGCTACTTCCTGAAGCCAGAACTCGCATTTCTTCAGCTTGCCATATAGCTTGTTATCGCGAAGCCTTTGAAGTACCAGCTTCAAATGGCGCTCATGATCTTCACGGCTTTTGAAATAGATGAGGATGTCATCAATAAAGACGACAACGAACTGATCCAAATATTCTTTGAACACACGGTTCATTATATCCAAGAAAGCAGCAGGAGCATTAGTCAATCCAAAAGACATGACTAAGAATTCATAATGCCCGTCTCGAAGTTCTCAAAGGCGTCTTGGAATATCCTCAGTTTTAATCTTCAGCTGATGATATCCAGAACGAAGATCGTTCTTTGAAAAGAATTGTGTTCCTTGCAACTGGTCGAACATGTTATCAATGCGAGGTAGCGGATACCTATTCTTGATGGTGACATGGTTTAATTCCCAATAGTCAATGCAAAGTCGCATACTCCCATCATTCTTCTTTATGAATAAAACAGGAGCACCCCAAGGAGATGTACTAGGATGAATCAAAACAATGTCTAACAACTCCTGTAGTTGGACCTTTAACTCCTGAAATTTAATTGGAGCCATTCGATATGGGGTTTTAGAAATGGGTTTTGTACCAGGTTCAAGGTCAATAAATAATTCAACTTCACATTCTAGGGGTAGACCGGGAAGTTCTTCAGGAAATACATCAGGAAATTCACTAGTGTGACTCCCCCAAAATAGGTATACATCACCCATTTTGAGTCGCCAAAAACATGGTACAGAAACAAATACATCTTCTGTAATACAATTGTCGTGCAAATTACGACACTCATATACTGTGAGTTTAAATACAAATATTGTCTAATATACAGTATACAAACTCAAAAGGAGTCCTCAATATAATTATTATCACACTATTTTATAAAATAGTGAGGACTACTAACACAACTGACTGGAACATCACTTTACACCCTGCCTAGTTCCCGCTATATTCTCGCCTCCTGAGAAGAAAAATGGAACAAAAAGGAAAAGGGTGAGCTCAACTAGCTCATTAAAGAATATTATGACGAAGATAATATACAACAAATTATCATTAGTCTTCAACATGGAAAAATTTGATAAAATATAATAGAAAACAAGTTTTAGATCAACAACTGCAGCGAAAACAGCAATACATTAGAAGAGTCAAGTAGATAATGAATTCTACTATCTTCTAAGATTTAAAAATCCATCATCAATATTTTATCCATGTAACATCAATCAATATACATCTTGAATCAAATATTCATCTTTGCACTATAGGCCAAAAATATTCATTTGTATCATCAGTTGGTCATGTTCATCTCAACACTTATTCATCTTTGCACTACGGGCCAAAGATATTCATCAGTTAATCATTCATCATTTCACTACAAGCCAAAGATATTCAATAATATCATCATTTAGGACTCAGGATGATGAAAAATATCTTAAAGAAAACGAATCCAGTGAAACAAAAGGACAAATATTAGGGATTCGTACTACAGTTTATCCAAGTTCAAAAATACTTCATAATAACCAATTGTGAAGCAGAATACAAATTAAAGATCAAAACATGGCTACAATTAAAGATAGTAACCATAATAGACATCTTGGACAAAAAGGAGAAAATTTTATTTTTCAGTGAATAGTGTCGTATTCGTGAATAGTATCGTATACATGAATAGTAAACTCGACACAAAAAAGGTAGAAATTACACAATAAAATTTATATCAATATTTTGGCATAATGATATTGAAGAAAATAATATCATTTACGAAGAAAATAACATCCCTTACCTCAAAAGAACAGTATTTCTGGCTGGAATATCAGATATAACGTTGAAAGGAACTTGCACCGTATAGCAACACTCAAAGTATCAAAATACTCACAAAAATACGCTCGATAATATATAGAGAGAGAGAGAGAAAAAACTTGTTTCTGGTGTGATTTTTAATTCTAACCTAAGCACCCTATTTATAAGAAAATGCTAAGAACACCAAAGAAAAAAATTTAATAAAATATTAATATTTTCAAAATAAATTCCTACGCACACCACACTAGACCAAAGCATCAGCCACAAGTGGGACCCACCTCACAAAAAAACATTTTTCTTAATAAAAACATTTATAACCCAAAAATTAATTATTCTGGAACTGCAATAATTCATAATAAATAGTCATTTTATCTGAAAAATTTAAATCTTATGTCCATTCCATAGGAAATTCAATTCTCTACAACTTGGTAATCAAATTGACCGAAATCCACATACGGACGATTTTACAAGCTATAATCAAATTTCAGTCAAAAATGGGGCGCACTAACATATTTAACATGTTTTTAACATTTATTGTAACAAAAATACTTTTTCTCCTCATTTATTCATATATCACACATTCATTGTAAAAATATCACCCTTTTATATTATTGTAATATAATAATATATTTTAATGAATTATTTTATCAAAAAAGTTAAAATATCAATTTTTAACAATTATCACTTTTCTAAAAATTCATCCATTTATATGCACATAAATAAATATTTTCCTTATCATATAAATCAATAATTAATTATTCATAAATAATATTACAGAATCACAATAATGACAACCAGGTCGTTCCCAGGAAAGAGGGGGCTTCCCAATAAGGATTTCTCTTTACTGGCGCGTAATTAGGTGACCAAACCTCTCCTTAGACAGAACTTCCTTAGACATTGCTAATAATGCTATCTAATAATATTTTTCAAATAATATGAATTATTGATCTGATAATGGAAAATACTGTGCAGTGACAATTATTGAAACAACAATAATATAAAATATCAACGCAGCAATTATTGAATCAATAAAATAAAATATTGAACAGTAATTAATGTAACAATTATTGAGTAGTGCCTTCTTATGTAAGAATCAATAATTGGTGCAACACCGCCATTCATGTGCAACACCGCCAGACACTCCGCTTTACCCACCGTATTCCAACAAGATAATTGGTAACAACTACGCCGTTATTTATATAAAAAAACTCATACTTGTCGTTTTCTTCATCCAATCACTTTCCGTTATTGGGCCCACAAAAGGTTGCGCCGTCGTACGAATATTCTCCGATAGCAAGAATATTCCACGACCAAACGAATATTCCCCGACAACAATGAATATTTTATAACCACTTACTTATTTAAAATATTTGCGCATTTACCAATAACTAACCACATTAATCAAATCAACCCTTACTATTTCAAAATAATAAATAGAGGAAAATCCATTTTATTCATAAAAGTTGGGGTCTTACAACCTCCCCTCCTTATGAAATTTTATCCTTGAAATTGATGTACGTATCTAGTGTTTCAAAAAGATGAAGATACCTCGCTTTTATTTCCGTTTCCAACTCCCAGGTCATTTCCTCAATAGCATAGTTCCTCCACAAAACTTTGACTTGTGATATGACCTTTGTGCATAGGACATGCTCCTTCCTATCCAAGATCTTGACAGGTACCTCCTCGTATGTTAAGTCTTCAGCTATCTCGTCTGGTTCTAACTCAATAATGTGGTTCGGGTTTATCACATATTTACGAAACATAGATATGTGAAAAATATTATGAACACGAGATATGCTTGGAGGTAACGCAAGTCTATAGGCCATATTTCCTACTCGGTCAAGAATATGAAATGGACCAATAAATTTTGGATTGAGCTTTCCTCTCTTCTTGAATCTTGTAACTCCCTTCCATGGAGCAATACATAACAATACATGATCCCCAATATTAAATTCCACATCCTTTCGATGAAGATCCGCATAACTCTTTTGTTGATCCTGTGTCGTTTGTATATGTTGTCGGATCATTTGGATCTTTTCTATAGTCATACGTACAAACTCTGGTCCCAACAATGTTGTTTCTCCCACCTCATCCCAACATACTAGAGAACGACACTTTTGTTCATACAATGCTTCGAATGGAGCCATACCTATACTTGCTTGATAACTGTTGTTGTAGGAGAATTCCAACAATGGTAGGTACTTATCCCAACTCCCTTTGAAATCTAGGACACAAAGTTTTAATAGATCTTCAAGAGTTTGAATAGTCCTCTCTGATTGTCCATCCGTTTGAGGATGGTATCTTTAATGTAATCATAAATCATGCGCCCATAGCTTTACATAAGCTAACCCAAAATCGTGAAGTGAATCTTGGGTCACGATCCAAAACTATGGATACTGGCATGCCATGCAATCTCACAATCTCATTTACGTACATACTAGCAAGACGTTCAAGGGAATAAGTCTCCCGTATAAGCAAGAAATGGGCAGATTTGGTTAATCTATCAACAATGACCCAAATCGCATATATGCCTTGAAAAACCTTGGGAAGACCTATAACGAAATCCATAGTAATTTGTTCCCACTTTCATTTAGGAATCTCAAGTGGTTGCAATGGAACCTTTGGTACTTGATGTTCTGCCTTTACACGTTGACAAGTTAAACACCTCGAGATAAACTCCGTAATCTCTCTTCATATTGTCCCACCAAAATGTATGTCAAAGATCATGATACATTTTGGTACTACCATGATGGATTGCAAATGGCATGTTGTGTGCCTCCATCATGATTATATGCTTCAAGTCAGAATCGTTAGGAACACAAAGTCTGGAGTTGACTCGAAGTATTCCTTCTTCATCGATTCTTGCTTCCGGAATAGCACCTTCTTGCACTTTCTTCTTCATACGCATCAGCTCCATGTCCGTAGCTTGAGTAGCTTTAACTTTATCAATTAAAGTCGGTTCTACTCGTATGTTTGATATCATCATGTGGGTACTTGAGGCCTTTACCTCTACCTCCATCCTTTGCAAGTCATACAAAATGGGCCTCTATGTTAATAACATTGCACTCGTACCCGCATATGATCTTCTACTCAATGCGTTAGCTACCACATTTGCTTTTCCAGGATGATATTGGATGGTATGGTCGTAATCTTTCAACAACTCGAGCTAACGTCATTGCCGCATGTTAAGTTCCTTTTGGGTGAAGAAATATTTGAGGCTTTTATGATCCATATAAATCTCCACTTTCTCCCCATACAGGTAGTGTCTCCAAATCTTCAATGCAAAAACGACTGCTGCCAACTCCAGATCATGAGTAGGATAATTCCTCTCATATTCTTTGAGTTTTCGTGAGGCATAGGCTATGACTTTCCCATGTTGCATGAGAACACATCCTAACCCTTTGTCTGAAGTATCGCTGTAAATAACAAGTCTATCCGAACCAGATGGTATTGTCAGAACAGGTGCCGAAATGAGTCTCCTCTTGAGATCTTGGAAAGTCTTCTCGCATTCCTCGCTCCATACGAATTTTGTATCTTTACGAGTCAGCTGAGTTAACGGATTAGCGATTCGAGAAAATCCCTCCACGAATCTCCGATAATAACCAGCTAAGCCCAGAAAGCTACGTACTTCGGTCACCGACTTCGGTTGCTCCCAACTTTGTATTGCTTTAATTTTTGTCGGGTCGACAGATACTCCATGTTTTGACACCACGTGCCCAAGGAATGCTACTTCCTCAATCCAGAACTCGCATTTCTTCAGCTTGGCATATAGCTTGTTATCACGAAGCCTTTAAAGTACCAGCTTCAAATGTCGCTCATGATCTTCAGGGCTTTTGGAATAGATGAGGATGTCATCAATAAAGACGACACCGAACTGATCCAAATATTCTTTAAACACACAGTTCATCATATCCATGAAAGCAACAGGAGCATTAGTCAATCCAAAAGACATGACTAAGAATTTTTAATGTCCGTACCGAGTTCTGAAGGCAGTCTTTGGCGTATCCTCAGTTTTAATCTTCAGCTGATGATATCCAGAACGAAGATCGATCTTTGAAAAACATTGTGCTCCTTGCAACTAGTCAAACAAGTCATCAATGCGAGGTAGCGGATACCTATTCTTGATAGTGACATGATTCAATTCTCGGTAGTCAATACAAAGTAGCATACTCCCATCTTTTTTCTTTACGAATAACACAGGAGCACCCCAAGGATATGTACTAGGACGAATAAAACCGATGCCCAACAACTCCTGTAGTTGGACCTTTAACTCCTGAAGTTCAATAGGAGCCATTCGATATGGGGTTTTAGAAATGGGCTTTGTACCAGGTTCAAGGTCAATAAAGAATTCAACTCCACGTTCTAGGGGGGTAGACCGGGAAGTTCTTCAGGAAATACGTCAGGAAATTCACTAACAACAGAAATATTATTCAAATCTGACGTGTTTTTGTTCAAATCCATAACATGGGCTAAGAAAGCTTGACATCTATTTTTTAATAAACGAATAACTTTATGGATTGATATCAGTGATTGATTTTAGTGGTTTGGTTACTTGAATTCGCATAATAGGTTGGTTAAGAATATGAAAACTAACAACCTTACGAAAACAATCAATTTTGGCATGATGAGTAGTTAACCAATCAATCCCTAAAATCACATCAAAAGCAAGTATCTTTAAAGAGATAAGATCAACAGGTAATGTGATGGTGCCAACTTGGATCAAACAAGATTTATAAACAGTGGATGTAATGAAAGATTCTCCTAACGGAGTCTCCACAGATAAGTCAAAGTCTAATTTCTCCGGAGTCATGTTTAAACGTTGAGCACAAGCAGGAGAGATAAAAGAATGGGTAGAACCGGTATCTAGTAAGGTATAAACTTCGCAAGAGTTTATGATTAACTTACCCGTGATCACCTCGTTTGGGTTCCTCGTATTTTGACCAGTCACGACAAACGCTCTTCCAGGAACAGCTGACTTTGACTTGTCTGGGAAAGCCTTTTGAGTCACCATCCTCGCTGGACTTGGTTTCACTATAGAATAATCCCGAGCTATATGACCTTCTTTTCCACAGTTATAACATACCTTAAATTGTTGTGGGCAGCTTGGGCTGATATGTCCCTCTTTCCCGCATTTATAACATATGACCGGTGGTCGTTCTCCTCCCTTAGAAACAGTTGGTGCTGACGTCTTCACGTTGTCATTGTTGTACCTTCTCTTCTTGAAATCTCCTCCCGACTTGCTTTTTCTATTATCATGGCCACGATTACCACCACAGTGGTTATCGCTTTTGTCCGAATGTTTTCCTCCCCACTGGTTTTCATTGCTCCGATGACTGCTGCCACCGGTATGACCCTGGTTGTGGTCCCTTGGTTGAACATACTCATTATCTTGCTCTAATAATTGAGCCTTTTTTACAACATCTGAATATAAAGAAAATTTATGAGAGATAAGATATTGTCAAATCTCGGGTTTTAGACCTCTCAGAAACATCTGCGTCATTCATTCCTCATTCTCTACCAAATGAGGTGTAAACCTGGATAACTCTGTGAACTTCGCCTCGTACTAGGACACCGTCATGTTGTTTTGTTCCAGTCTAATAAACTCTACCTCCTTCATATGGTGAATACTTTCAGGAAAGTACTTGTCATTAAACAGTTTCTGAAATGTTTCCCAAGACATGTTGAAAAGGGCCGTCAAGGGTACGCTTTCACGACTCCCACCAAGAATCGCCTCACCACGGAACATAAAGGTGGCGAATGGAACCTTCTGTTCCTCCGTGCATCCCAAGACATCAAATATCTTGGTAATTTGCTTGACCCACATTTCCGCCTTGATCGGATCCAGCTTTCCTGCAAATTCTGGTTATCCCAACTCTTTGAACTGCTTGGTTGTGACAAGCCGCGCATTGCTATCATTCTCACCCGTATTTTGTACACGAGTCTCCCTCGTCTAATTTTGCATGAACTGTAAAAAGCTTCTAAACATCCGATCATTCATTATTTGTTCGGTAGTGTTGTTTACAGGAGGAATATTGCCTTCCTGTTGCACGTTCCTCTGGGTGGTGATTAAAGGTGTCTCCACGTCTCATTCACTCCATGGTTAAGATTTGCAGCTGCCATTCTCAAATACTGCCATAAAACAAGGGTTAATTAAAGAAATTTGCATGCCACATACTATCCTTATATTATGACCGACCAAATAAATAAGCTTAGGTATGACACACTAGCGAAGGATTACTCGTCTATCCCCTCCTAGTTCTATTCCCCGATATCCGCCAGAGACCATATCCCTAATCTCTGATACCAACTGTGACGCCCCCAAAAATAGGTATACATCACCCATTCTGAGTCGCCAAATATATTGTACAGAAACAAATACAACTTCAGTAATACAATTGTCGTGCAAAATACGACACTCATACACTGTGAGTTTAAATACAAATATTGTCTAATAGACATTATACAAACTCAAAAGGAGTTGTCATTACAATTATTATCACACTATTTTATAAAATAGTGAGGACTGCTAACACAATTGACTGGAACATCACTCCACACCCCGACTAGTTCTCGCTATATTCTCGCCTCCTGAGAAGAAAAATGGAACAAAAAGGAAAAGGGTGAGCTCAATAAGCTCAGTAAAGAATATTATAACTAAGATAATATACAACAAATTATCATTAGTCTTCAACAGGAAAAAATCTAATAAAATATAATAAACAACAAGTTTTAGATCAATAACTGCAGCGGAAACAACAATCCATTAGAAGAGTCAAGTAGAGAATGAATTCTACTATCTTCTAATATTTAAAAATTCATCATCAATATTTTATCCCTGTAACATCAATCAATATATATCTTGAATCAAATATTCATATTTGCACTACAGGCCAAAGATATTTATTTTTATCACCAGTTGGTCATATTCATCTCAACACCTGTTTATCTTTGCACTACGGGCCAAAGATATTCATCAATTAATCATTCATCTTTGCACTACAGGCCAAAGATATTCAGTAATATCATCATTTAGGACTGGATGATGAAAAATATCTTAAGGAAAACGAATCCAGTGAGACAAAAGGACTAATATTAAGGATTCGTACTACAGTTTATCCAAATTCAAAAATACTCTATAATAACCAATTGGGAAGCAGAATTCAAAATAAAGATCAAAACATGGAAACAATCAAAGATAATGACCATAATATACATCTTGGACAAAAAAGGAGAAAATTTCATTTTTTGTTGAATAGTGTCGTTTACGTGAATAGTGACGTATACATGAATAGTAACCCCGACACAAAAAGGTAGAAATTCTACAATAAAATTCATATCAATATTTTGGCATAATGATATTGAAGAAAATAATATCATTTACGAAGAAAATAACATCCCTCACCTCAAAAGAATAGTACTTTCGGCTGGAATATCAGATATAACGCTAAAATGAACTTGCACCATATAGCAACACTCAAAGTATCAAAATACTCACAAAAATACGCTCGATAATATATATAGAGAGAGAAAACTTGTTTCTGGTGTAATTTTTAATTCTAACATAAGCACCTTATTTATAGGAAAATGCTTAGAACACCAAAGCAGAAAATTTAATAAAATTTTAATATTTTCAAAATAAATTCCTACGCACACCACACCATACCAAAGCATCAGCCAAAAGTGGGACCCACCTCACAAAAAATAAAAAAACGTTTTTCTTAATAAAAACATTTATAACTCCAAAAATCAATTATTCTGAAACTTCAATAATTCAGAATAAATAGCCCTTTTATTAGAAAAATTCGAATCTTATGTTCATTCCATAGGAAATCAATTCTCTACAACTTTGTAAGTTTAAGTTTTTCCAAATTCCAAGAAGTAATTGACCGAAATCCACATACGGACGATTTTACAGGCTATAATCAAATTTCAGTCAAAAATGGGGCCCACCAACATGTTTAACATGTTTTTAACATTTATTGTAACAAAAATATTCTTACTCCTCATTTATTCATATATCACACATTCATTGTAAAAATATCACCCTTATTATATTATTGTAATATAATAATATATTTAAATAAATTATTTTATCAGAAAAGATAAAATATCAATTTTCAACAATTATCACTTTTCTAAAAATTCCTCCAATTATATCCACATAAATAAATATTTTTCTTATCATATAAATCAATAATGAGTTAACAATATAACGCTAGTAAGGATTTCTCCTAACTGGCGCGCAATTAGGTGACCAAACCTCTCCTTAGACAGAACTTCGTTAGACGTTGCCAATAATGTTATCTAATAATATTATTCAAATAATATGAATTATTGATCTAATAATGAGAAATATTGTGCAGTGACAATTATTGCAAAAACAATAATATAAAATATCAACGTAGCAATTATTGAATCAATAAAATAAAATATTGAACAGTAATTAATGTAACAATTATTGAGTAGTGCCTTCTCATTTAAGAATCAATAATTGGTGCAATACCGTGTGCTACTGTGCAACACCACATATTACTGTGCTTTACCCACCGAGTATTCTAACAGTATTAACAGTAACAACTACGCCGTTATTTATATAAAAAAACTCATACTTTTTGTTTTCTTCATCCAATCGCTTTCCGTTATGGGGCCCACAAAAGGTCGTACGATTGCATTTAATATTTCCCGACAACAAGAATATTCCACGATCAAACGAATATTCCCCGATAACAATGAAGATTTTATAACCACTTACTTATTATGCAGCAATTACTATAGCAATAATTGAGTATAACTTAGTGACTTCTCACGTAAGCATCAATAACCAATACCGTGTGCTACTATGCAACCACGCCTATTCTTTGTTTTTTTACTACCGGGTAGTTCAACAGCTTTTAATTCGGTAACACTTCTTCACCGTTATTTTTATAAAAAGATAATTCTGGCGTTTTCTTACTACGACAATACTTCCGTTGTGGGGTCCACCAATGATTGTTCCGTCGTACGAATATTCCCTGGTAAAACGAATATTCTCTGACCAATCGAATATTATATAACCACTTCCTTACTTTGCAAAATTTGTAAATATTACCTACAACTATAACATTATATCATATCCACACCATAATATTCAAAAATATATTTCGAGAGAAATTAATCTTTATTCATAAAATTTGGGGTCTTACAACCCCCCCTTCTTATGAAATTTCGTCCTCGAAATTAGGGTACGTACCTGGTATATCGAAGAGGTGAGGATATATTGACTTCATCTTAGATTCTAACTCCCAGGTCATTTCTTCCACATTATGAATTCTCCATAAAACTTTGACTTGAGGTATAACCTTGGCGCGTAGAATATGATCCTTCTTATCCAAGATTTTAACAGGTAACTCTTCATACGTTAAATCTTTCTCTATCTCATCTGGTTCTAATTCAATAATGTGGTTCGGGTCTTTCACATATTTACGTAACATAGATATGTGAAAAACGTTATGAACACGAGACATACTTGGCGGTAAGGCGAGTCTATAGGCCACAGTTCCTACTCGATCGAGGATTAAAAATGGGCCAATGAATCAAGGATTGAGCTTTCCTCTCTTTCCAAATCTCGTAACTCCTTTCCATGGAGCAACACGTAACAACACATGATCTCCAATATTGAATTCTACGTCCTTTCGATGAAGATCAGCATAACTCTTTTGTCGATCTTGTGAGGTTTTTATACATTGTCGGATCGTTTGAATTTTTTTCGTAGTCTTACATACCAAATCTGGTCCCAACAACGTTGCTTCACCCACCTCATCCCAGCATACTGGAGAACGACACTTTCTTCCATACAACGCCTCAAATGGAGCCATGCCAATACTTTCTTGATAACTGTTGTTGTAGGAAAACTCCACCAATGGTAAGAACTTGTCCCAACTTCCTTTGAAGTCGAGGACACAGAGTCTTAATAAATCTTCAAAATTTTGAATAATCCTCTCTGACTGCCCGTCCATTTGAGGATGATATGCCGAACTAAATCGTAAATTCGTGTCCATACCTTTTTGCAAACTAACCCAAAATCATGAAGTGAATCTTGGGTCTCGATCAGAAACTATGGATACTGGCATACCAGGCAATCTTACAATCTCGTTTATGTACATACGAGAAAGACGTTCAAGTGTATAAGTTTCTCGTATAGGTAAGAAATGAGCCGACATGGTCAATCTATCAACAATGACCCAAATCGCATCTATGCCTTGAGAAACTTTGGGAAGACCGGTAACAAAATCCATGGTAATGTGCTCCCACTTCCATTCTGGAATTTCAAGTGGTTGCAATGGACCTTTTCGCACTTGATGCTCCGCCTTGACTTTTTGACAGGTTAGACACCTTGAGGTAAACTCTGCGATCTCTCTCTTCATATTGCTCCACTAAAATGTATGTCGAAGATCACGATATATTTTGGTACTCCCAGGATAGATTGCAAACGGTGTGTTGTGCGCCTCCATCATGATTTTATACTTTAAGTCAGAATCGTTAGGAACACAAAGTCTAGAGTTGACTCGAAGTATTTCTTCTTCATCGATTCTTGCTTCCGAAATAGCACCTTCTTGTACTTTCTTCTTCATACGCATCAGCTCCAGGTCTGTAGTTTGAACAGCTTTAACTTTATCGATTAAAGTCGGTTCTACTCGTATATTCGCCATCATCACATGGGTCCCTGGAGTCTTTAACTCTATCTCCATCCTTTGTAAGTCATACAAAATGGGTCTTTGCGTTGACAATATCGCACTCGTACCCGCATATGATCTTCTACTTAATGCGTCAACTACTACGTTCGCTTTTCTAGGATGGTATTGGATGGTATGATCATAATCTTTCAACAACTCAAGCCATCGTCGTTGCCGCATGTTGAGTTCCTTTTGAGTGAAGATGACCACAAAGTGTTGCTCATGGTCTTCACGAGTTTTGGAGTATATGAGGATGTCATCAATAAAGACGACCACAAAGTGATCCAAATATTCCTTGAATACTCGGTTCATCATGTCCATGAAGGCAACAGGAGCATTAGTCAATCTAAAAGACATGACTAGAAATTCATAATGCCCGTACCGAGTTCTGAAAGCAGTCTTTGGAATGTCATCGGTTTTAATCTTCAACTGATGATATCCGGAATGAAGATCGATCTTTGAAAGAATTTGGCACCTTGCAACTGGTCAAACAGGTCATCCATGCGAGGCAACGGGTACCTATTTTTGATGGTGACATGATTCAACTCATGATAATCAATACAAAGTTGCATACTTCCATCTTTCTTATTCACGAATAGAACAGGAGCACCCCAAGGAGACGTACTAGGATGAATGAAACCGATGTCTAACAATTCCTGTAGTTGGATTTTTAACTCCTGAAGTTCAATAGGAGCCATTCGATATGGGGCTTTGGAAATGGGTTTTGTACCAGGTTCAAGGTCGATACCATTCAAATTTGACGTATTTTTGTTTAAATCTGTGACATGAGCTAAGAAAGCTTGACATTCGTTTTTCAATAAACGAATAGCTTTATGGCTTGAGATGACCGTGATTGATTTATGGTTTGGTCGCTTGAATTCACATAGTAGGTTGATTAGGAATATGAAAGCTAACAACCTTACGAAAACAATAAATTTTAGCATGATGAGTAGTTAACCAATCAATCCCTAGCATCACGTCAAATGCAAGTATTTTTAAAGAAATAAGATCGATAGGTAGCGTGTGGTTACCGATTTGAATCAAACAAGACTTATAAATAGTGGATGTAATGAAGGTTTCTCCCAACGGAGTTTCAACCGATAAGTCAAAGTATAATTTCTCCGGAGTCAAATTTAAACGTTGAGCGCATGTAGGAGAAATAAAAGAATTGGTAGAACCGGTATCAAATAAGGTATAGACTTCGCTAGAGTTTATATAAGCTTACCTATGATGACCTCGTCCGGATTCCTTGCTTTCTGGGAGGTCACAACAAACGCTCTCCCTTGAACTACCAGTTTTGACTTTTCTGGGACGGCCTTTGGTGCCTCCATCCCAGCTGGAATTGTCTTCGGTGCACGACAAAATCGGGCTAGGTGACCTTCTCTTCCACAATTATAACACGCTTTGGACTGCATCGTGTAGTTTGGACTGATGTGTCCCTCCCCTCCGCATTTGAAGCATATGATAGATGGTCGTTCTCCTTCCTTAACAACGGGTGATGGTGCTGACGTCTTTCCATCATTGTTGAATCTCCTTTTCTTGAAATGTCCATTTTTACTGTCTTGGCCATGATTACCACCGTAGTGGTTACCATTTTTGGCATGTTGATTCCCTCCACGTTTGTTGTCACCGCTTCGATGACTGCTACCACTGGTATTATCATTTTGCCAGCTGCTTTCTCTTGGTTGCGTTGACTCGTTATCGCGCTCCAATAATTGAGCCCTATTTACAACATCTGAATACAAACACAGTTTATGAGAAATTAGATATTGACGTATCTCGGGTCTCAAACCTCTTAGAAACATCTGCGTCATTCTCTCCTTATTATCAACCAAGTGAGACGCAAATCGGGATAACTCGGAAAACTTATCTTCGTACTGTGACACGGTCATATTGTTCTGCTCCAACTTGATGAACTCTACCTCTTTCATGTGATGAATATTTTCAGGAAAGTACTTGTCGTTGAATAGTTCTTGGAACTTTTCCCAAGACATATTCAGTGCGGTAGGTTGAGTACACTTTACCAATTCCCACCAGTAATCTGCCTCTCCTCGCAACATAAAGGTGGAAAAGGGAACCTTTTGCTCCTCGGAGCATCCCAAGACATCAAATATCTTAGTGATCTGCTTTATCTACGTCTCCGCCTTAAGTTATTCTGGCTCTCCAATAAACTCCGGTGGTCCCAGCTCCTTGAACTGTTTAGCGGTGACCGTCTAAGAGTTTCCAGTGTTTCCACCTACATTTTGGATAGGAGCCGCTCTCGCCTGATGTTGCATGAATTATATAAAGCCTTTGAACATTCCATCGTTCATCATTTGGTTAGTGTTGTTGCTTGCATGAAGATTGTCGCCTTCCTGATGCACATTATCCTGATTTTTGATCTGTGGAGACTCTACGGTCTCCTGTGCTCCATTTCTATTCTCAACATTCTCGGATGTCATTTTCAGATACTGCCACAAAACAAGGGTTAATTGACATGAAACATATTATCCTTAAAATCTGACCGACCAATTAAATACCAAATAAACTTAGGTAGGTCATACTAGCGAAGGAATTCCCCGTCTCTCCCCTCCTAGATCTAGTCTCACATCTTAGCCATGGATCATATCCCTAAGCTTTGATACCAACTGTGACGCCCCCAAAACAGGTATACTTCACCCATCTTGGGTCGCCAAATACATGGTACAAAATTCAAATACAACTTAATTATACAACAGTCGTGTAAAATACGACAAAATATAATCTAAAAGTTTTTAATAAGAATATTGTCATCTAGACAATATACAAACTCAATGGAGTCCTCATTACATTTATTGTCACACTATTTAACAGAATAGTGAGGACTACTAATGCTATCATCTGGACCGTCACTCCGTTCTTCGACTAGTCCCGGCTACGTTCTCATTTCCTGAAGAGAATAGTGAAAGAAAGGGTGAGCTCAACTAGCCTAGTAAGAAATATTATGACTAAGATAATGCAGAATAATTTATCGTTAGCCTTCAACAGTGTTAAACTGATAAAATATAACAAACATCAAGTTTAACTGCAGCGGAACAAGCAATCCATTAGAAGAGTCAAGTAGATAATAAAATCTACTATCTTTTATGATTTAAAAGGTTTTTCATCACTTTTATCGCTGAGACTCAGCTTAATAAATAAACCACATCATCCCTACACTACGGCCAATGATATTCATTAGTATCACGACCACACATTATCCATGCACTACAGGCCAAGGATATTCGTGTATTCATTAATGGTCATGATCATGCCAACAACTGTCCATCAATGCACTACGGCCAAGAAGGACTTTTACCACATCATTTGTAACATTACGGTCATGATTATACCGAATAATCCCTGGTCATAATCATACCAAGTCCATCTATGCACTACACTACAGTGCCACAGATGACTTTCAACATTTTATAAACATGAGGATGATGACAATGATATAAGAATTCAATAAAACAAGTTCAAGAATTAATTTATCCAGAACTAATAACGCCCAAATTGTCAACATGATACTTCTTTGTAGAGTAAAATTCAAGAATGCTCGTAAGAATATTTTCATGAAAAGATCTTTCGATGAAGCGCAAATATCAAGGATATTCCACTAATTTCATGGAGTATAGAAGTCAAAACTTTAACCAACCGAGTATAATAAAAATGGAATAACAAAAGAAATCACCAGGCATGCGATAGACCGCACAGACAGGTTATTCCAACAGAATAATAAATAACGGAACCATGTTATGCGTAAACGCAGAGACATGATATTCCAACAGAATAATAAACAACGAAACCAGGTCATGCGTAAATAAGCAATGCCAAGCGATGTTCCAACCTAATAATAAATAACGAAACCAGTCATGCGTAACGCATGCATGTGATGTTCCAAATGTAATAATAAAATGGAATAATAGAAGAATTTCACCATGTATGCGGTACTTGTGATGTAGACAGTTATTCCAACATAATGATAAAGAATGGAATAACAGAAGAATTTCACCAAGTATAGGGTAGCCCGCGTATACATGTTATTCCAACAGAATAATAGAGAATGGAATAACAGAAGTTCTCTTCATAAATAAGAAAGAAATAATACCCCTTACCTTAGAAAAACTAGATACTGGAATAGTGAGGTAGCAGACTTTTCTTCTTCTTTCTGTCTATAATTTCTCTCTATAATAATTGCTCTAAAGCTTTTGTGAATTGTTGAGAAGGAAGAATGAGCTTCTATTTATAGGAAAATATAGTTTCGATAATTGCACGTTTTGGGGCTCGAAATATTACAGTATAATACCTCTAACTTTTCTTTCATTTTTAATTTAGTCCTGCAAGTATTATCAATCTTGCACCACCTCCCCTAATAGTAAATAATGCGAATCAATAGTTCAATCATGTGAATCAATAGTATAATCATGTAAAAAAATACGAATTACAGTATAGTACCTCTATCTATTCCTTCATTTTTAACTTAGTCATGCAAGTATTATCAATCGTGCACCAACTCCCCTAATACTACATGAATGTGATTCAATAGTACACATATGTGAACAAATAGTTATATAAGCATGTGACTTAGTAGCAATTAATTACTCATTTATCTGATAAATTACCCGATTTATCAATATAACCCCCAGACATCAATTATCATCGGAATAGATGTCGATTTCTACTAACACTAATAATCCCAACACAATGGAACTATCAAATTCATCTTTAATCAACACGAACTTATTCATCATTAATATTATAACTCACAATATTTAACAACCGTGTCGTTCCTGAAGAAAGAGGGGCTTTCCGATAAGGATTTCTCCTTATTGGCGCCGCAATTAGGTGACCAAACCTCTCCTTGATGTAACTTCTAGACATTGTAAATATTGCAATTTAATAATATGAATAACTTTGTCGCCTCAATTATTGATTTAATAATATATCATATAATGCGTATGATAATCTTTGTGACAATAATCGAATCAATACTATGAGAGATATGATGCAGCAATTACTTTAGCAATAATTGAGTATAACTGACTGACTTTTCACGTAAACATCAATAATCAATATCGTGTGCTACTATGCAACCATGTGTATTACTGTACTTTTACTACCGGGTAGTTCAACAGTTTTAACGGTAACACATTCACCGTTATTTTTATAAAAAGATAATTTTGGCGTTTTCTTACTTACAATACTTCCGTTAGGGGTCCACTAATGATTGTCTTTGTCGTTTAATATTCCCTGTTAAAATGAATATTCCCCGACCAATTGAATATTATATAACCTGTAGCGCCCCCAAATCCGGGTAGCTTCCAACCCGACAGATGGTGCTATACTGTACAACATTCATACATTCATTCAATTGAAAAGTCTCAAAGAACAAACATATCTTCTATATATTTAAAATAATATTTAAATTTCCCAAGTTCTAAATCCGTTACAAAGGTTCTTTGTCATAATATCAGTTAAATTACAACAATAGACATATACTATTACAAGACAGCTTAATAATCTGCCTTAGCTTTTTCTTTATCCTTTTTCGATCCTTCGGGACGTTTAGTCTTAGCTGCATTCATATGGTTCAAGCAAGAGTGAGCATAACTAGCTCAACAAATATAACAATTAAATAACAACATGCTTGACACATACAAATCGTATATCTTCGATAACTGAACAATAGTTATGAAGTACTATTGATAATTCAAAATAGCACTTCATCTTTTCCTTCAAAATGTTTTAAAATAACAACAATATTTAGTAAAACATTCACTCCGGTCAGAGACCTCGAGTATTCATTCTTTATTAGAAAAGGACAACCCGAAAGCAAGTCCATAAGCCCGATATCACTTACGAGCACTTCTAGGTGATCAGCCTATTGTACTCTATGTTGATCAACACTACATCCATTAAACGTATGCACGTTTAAGCATTTGGCAACCTCACGTGCCTGTCGTTTTACTGACAAAACATTTGTTTAACATTTCAGTCTTCATTTGAAAACCATATCCAGTAGTTGACAAAAGATATCAACATTTGATAATACAATAATAGATTATCAATACATCAAGTCTAGCCAAAGTAATTGGCTTCAACTTTAACAAACTTCAATTCATGCGAAAGAATACATGAACCTCAAAAACTTGTTCAAATTTAACTGAGAAAAGAGTTAGAATACTTGCCTTTAGCGTCTGCTACGGTAAATTAACTTTATGTTCAAGTCGTTCAAGTCTCTACAATACATGATCGCATAATGCCTTACATTAGGTCACATAGAATCAAGTATGTATATGACTATATCATACCCTTCATTTCAATCTAATTGTATATTAGATTCAGTTACTATTCATTCTAGTTTATCATTACCCTTGCATCTATATTCGACTAGGTTATCTCAACCTTTATATCACATTCCTTAAGGTTTAACAAAGTTTAAACAGTGTTACATTACCTTCCTTAAGTTATGTTTACTTCCATTTCTTTTCTTTGTACTTAGAAACCTTCATTACTATCTTTGTTCTAAGATCATGCGCTTTCTGGCGCCATTTTATACTATATATCTCATATTTATGCCATGAGCTTAATGTATAATTGTCCCGGACTTGGCGCTGTGGTGAGAGTCCTTACTTAATGGGCATGACTTACATTTTCACACTCCAGGATTTTTTTCACTTTGTTCATGGCGGCGCAAGGTGCCACTTATTGAACTAAGGTTCACAAGATGGCGAACTCTTGCAGATGTCTTTCGATTCTTTTTCACAACTGCGGCGTGGGTCTTTTTGTTAGGGTTGGCCATGTATTTTACCAACTCATGCACCGAGATATCAAAAGCCTACGGTTCATAAATTACGTACTATACATGACCATTCAAGAATTTTATCTATTTGACTTCGTTTGCCAAAAATTCACCTATTGGTTCATTTTTAACGTAAACGATAAACATTCGTGAACGTTCAACGCTCGTTTTTTCATTCTAAGTCGGAATTCGGTCATTTTTGAGTCCGCAACTCTTAAATGCCAAATATGACTTGTCTTTATTGGAAAACAATGGTTTCATGATCAAACATAAAATTTGACTTCCATTCCGAGAATTTTACGTATTCGACGATTATCGTCCAATCGTGCAAATTCCGGTAATTCTTCCTTCTTATGATTTGTTCAACATTACAAATGAACTTCATTCATCGTGTGAACATTTTAACATCCTTAATACAACAACTTATATTCATGGTTGGATTTTTGGACTTATTCTTCAAGAGCTTATAACTTGTCATTTATAAACTACTTAGAATTTCATCGTTAATGACTTATGACAAGTTAAAGTTTCTTAAACATCATTTCTTATATGTTCTTAACATATAACTTAACTTGGGTATACATGATATATATGATCATATAAATTCTTTTACCTTCATATCATTTCTCTTAATAAACATAAACTTCTTACAAGTTCATATTATTTTCACATAAGTTTATAACTTATGATAGCTTAAATGACTTATTACCAACTTAATTGGCTTAAGTTCATTACTGACTCATTCATGTTTCTTAATCCAACTTTTCTTATCATCCTATCATGAATAGAGATAGAAGATAATTGGAGAAGAAGTCTTACTCTTTTGTTGTCTTGGTAAGTAGATTGCTTCTTCTTCTTAGCTTATGGAAATGACTTATTGCTAGCTTATTCTCTCTAACACTTAAGCGATCAACCAACAAATGACTAGCAAAGCTCTTCTATTTATAGACTTTCCAAGGTTAGGGTAGTTTGGTCTTTAAAACATCCCACCTCTTTAAGCCACCTCCTTACTATTCATTACTTGCTAGCCACTCTCTTATCTCTTACTTGGCCATTAATTCAAAGTCTTGGTCAATACTCCTAACTTGGTCACCACATCACTTAGTCACCACATATCTTGGTCATCACACATTACTTGGTCATTACATTACTTGGTCACCACATTCAACCATATTAATATGGTTTGCCCCATGGATCATACCACTCATGGATTCCATCTTGGGCTTACATTAATTAATCATTGGGCTTTACTTTAACAAACGCTAATTGGTTCATTAATTCATTAGTTGGGCTTCTCTCTCTAATTCGCTTAGACTTGTATATAATTGCTTACCAATCATCCAAGTCCATTAACATTTCTTAATACATATTGTTGATGTACTATTTTCGTATTCTAATTCTTATAGAATTTATATACGGTATTTCATCCTTCATACAAACTCGTATAATACTTCATATTATACTCGTTTTCATTATTTCGTACAATACCAAGTATCATACAATTATTACTTATTCTTTAACACTTCGCTTTACTTAACGTTTATAATTTAAGTCCACAAGCGAATTATTACTTTTTCAATAACTAGATTTTTATTACATAATCCATCTTACCTTGTTATTCCATCATTGCGTATTTCTTGAAATCTCAAAATTATATCCAAAGCAAATACCGATGAATAGTGTTTTTCGGAAAATTTCTCGGAAAACTTTTATTTTCGTCTTGGAAATTCAAATACTTTAATTCATCCACGTAGCCCAAATACTACGATATTCTAACATCAATAGGTTATACAATGACAACCATCTTGATAACACATGGAATATGATTTTATTATTATTTAACTTAATAAAATCATTTTACAATAAGATCCGTATTTCTCGGTCGTTACATAACCACTTGTTTACTTTGCAAAATTTGTAAATATTACCCACAACTATAACATTATATCATATCCACACCATAATATTCAAAAATATATTTTGAGAGAAATTAATCTTTATTCATAAAATTTGGGGTCTTACACAGGTCATTTCCTCAATAGCATGGTTCCTCCACAAAACTTTGACTTGTGGTATGCCCTTTGTGAGTAGGACATGCTCCTTCCTATCCAAGATCTTGACAGGTACCTCCTCGTATGTTAAATCTTCAGCTATCTCGTCTGCTTCTAACTCAATAATGTGGTTTGGCTTTTTCATATATTTACAAAGCATAGATATGTGAAAATATTATGAACACGAGACATGCTTGGAGGTAACGCAAGTCTATAGGCCACATTTCTAACTCGGTCAAGAATCTAAAATAGACCAATAAATCGTGGATTGAGTTTTCCTCTCTTTCCGAATCTTTTAACTCCTTTCCATGGAGCAATACGTAACAATTCATGATCCCCAATATTAAATTTCACATCCTTTTGATGAAGATCCGCATAACTCTTTTGTCGATCCTGCGCCATTTGTATACGTTGTCGAATCATTTGGATCTTTTCGGTAGTCATACGTACCAACTCTGGTCCCAATAATGTTGCTTCACCCACCTCTTCCCAACATACTGGAGAGCGACACTTTTGTCCATACAATGCTTCAAATGGAGCCACACATATGATTGCCTGATAACTATTGTTGTAGGAGAATTCCACCAATGGTAGGTACTTATCCCAACTCCCTTTGAAATCTAGGACACAAAGTCTTAATAGATCTTCAAGAGTTTGAATAGTCCTCTCTGATTGCCCGTCCGTTTAAGGATGGTATACTGAACTGAATCGTAAATCCATGCCCATAGCTTTCTGCAAGCTAACCCAAAATTGTGAAGTGAATCTTGGGTCACGATACGAAACTATGGATACTGGCATGCCATGCAATCTCACAATCTCATTTACATACATACTAGCAAGACGTTCAAGGGAATAAGTCTCCCGTATAGGAAAGAAATGGGCAGACTTGGTTAATTTATCAACAATGACCCAAATCGCATCTATGCCTTGAGAAACCTTGGGAAGACTCGTAACGAAATCCATAGTAATGTGTTCCCACTTCCATTTCGGAATCTCAAGTGGTTGCAATGGACCCTTTGTTACTTTATGTTCTGCCTTTACACGTTGACAAGTTAAATACCTCGAGATAAACTACGCGATCTCTCTCTTCATATTGTTCCACCAAAATGTATGTCAAAGATCATGATACATTTTGGTACTACCAGGATGGATTGCAAATGGTGTGTTGTGTGCCTCCATCATGATTCTATGCTTCAAGTCAGAATCGTTAGGAACTCAAAGTCTAGAGTTGACTCGAAGTATTCCTTCTTCGTCGATTCTTGCTTTCGGAATAGCACCTTCTTGCACTTTCTTCTTTATAAGCATCAGCTCCATGTCCGTAGCTTGAGCATCTTTAACTTTATCGATTAAAGTCGGTTCTACTCGTATGTTTGATATCATCACGTGGATACTTGGAGCCTTTACCTCTATCTCCATCCTTTTCAAGTCATACAAAATGGGTCTTTGTGTTAACAACATTGCACTCGTACCCGCATATGATCTTCTACTCAATGCATCAGCTACCATGTTTGCTTTTCCAGGATGATATTAGATAGTATGGTCGTAATCTTTCAAGAACTCGAGCCAACGTCGTTGTCGCATGTTAAGTTCCTTTTGGGTGAAGAAATATTTGAGGCTTTTATGATCCGTATAAATCTCCACTTTCTCCCCATACAGGTAGTGTCTCCATATCTTCAATGCGAAAATGACTGCTGCCAACTCCAGATCATAAGTAGGGTAATTCCTCTTATATTCTTTGAGTTGTCTCGAGGCATAGGCTATGACTTTCCAATGTTGCATGAGAACACATCTTAACCCTTTGCTTGAAGCATCGCTGTAGATTCTCTAGGATTCTCTGAACTTCTCTCTCAATTTTTCTTCTTCTCTTCTTTTTCTTTCTTCTGAGTCTTTCTTCCTAACTTCTAACTTACGTACTAACAAAAATATAACGTATAATAATAATAATATAGATATTAAGTATATAACTTTAACAGACATCAGTTATCAAATTTAGAATATTAAAAGCCATAAGGCTTGTTTGGCTAACATAATTAAAATAAATCAATTAATCTTTATACATTGTTTGGTAAAACACAATTAGATTAAAGACTTAATATGTATTAAGCCTTGTTTGGCAAAAACAGAATTAAACTCCTTTAATTTATTTTAATAACTCCATTATAGTAAGGTTATTTGTCACACTTTTATTTAATTAAATTTTAATAATCAATTTAATTAATTCTAATAACAATTTATTAAATTACTTCAACACATAAATCAATACAACATAATTATAATTTCCTTTATAATTATAATTTTATTTAACCAATTAACACATTATTTTAATTACAAATTCAACTTAAAATATTATAATTCATTTAATCATTATAAACTCCCTAACTTAATTATTAAATTAAATTAGAATATTATCACATAACAATTAATTTTCTTAACTCCTTAATTATTTACTTAACAAATAATTAACTAATCAAGTCAAATCAAATTAAATATTTATTCAACAATAAACACATCCATTAAATATTTATATATTTCAATAACTATTTAAAAATTATAATTAAAATTGTGAGGCGCCCAAAATAAGTATACATCACCCATTCTGAGTCGCCAAATACATGGTTAAAATTCAAATAAAACTTAATTATACAACTGTCGTGTAAAATACGACAAAACATAAACTGAGAGTTTTAATACGAATATTGTCTTCTAGACAGTATTTAAACTCAAATGGTGTCCTCAATACACTTGTTATCACACTATTTCACTGAATAGTGAGGACTACTAATGCAAACATCTAGACCGTCACTCCGTTCCCCGACTAGTCCCAGCTATATTCTCATTTCCTGAAGAGATCAATGAAAATAAAGGGTGAGCTCAACTAGCCCAGTAAGAAATATTATAAGACCCCAACTTTTATGAATAAAGATGAATTTTCTATAAATATCATTTTTGAATATTATGGAATGAATTTGATATAATGTTATAGTTGTGGGTAATATTTATAAATTTTGCAAAGTACGCAAGTTATTATATAATATTCGATTGGTCTAGGAATATTCGTTTTAATAGGGAATATTCGTACAACGGCACAATCATTGGTGGACCCCACAACGGAATTATTTTTGGATTGAGAAAACGATAAAAATACTTTATGAAAATAACGGCGGAAGTTTTACCGTTAACTATTGAAACACCCAGTGTTAAAAGTACAGTAATACGCGTAGTTGCATAGTAACACACGGTATTGATTATTGATGTTTACGTGAGAAGTCACTCAGTTTTGTTCAATTATTGTTACAGTAATTGTTGCATAATAACGTTATTTGATTCAATTATTGTCAATATTTTATAATCAATAATTGAGATGATAAAGTTATTAATATTATTATTTACAATATTAACGATGTCTAGAAGTTCTGTCAAGGAGAGGTTTGGTCACCTAATTGCGCGCCAATAAGGAGAAATCCTTATTGGAAAGTCCCCTCTTTCCTAGGAACGACCTGGTCGATTAATATTGTGAATTATAATAATGATGATAAGTGTTGTTAAAAATATTGAGGAGATTTTTTTATGAAGTATTTGTTGTAAGTTTGGCTTGTTATTTAAACTCCCACTTACCCATTTTTCAAAACTGTCGATGGAAAGTTATCTCAGTTTTATTTTATATATATATATATATGTGTGTGTGTGTGTGTGTGTGTGTGTGTGTGTGTGTGTGTGTGTGTGTGTGTGTGGGTATATGTGTTAGTCAAATTAGGTGGGGGAGGAAATTTGGTATTCACGTGGAGGGAGTACAATTATTATTATTTTATGTATATATATATATATATATATATATATATATATATATATATATGATAGTGGATTTTGGTGGAGACATGTTGGAGAACTATAGGTATTAATTATATATATGTATATGCAATGTTTGAAAATTGGCAGGGAGGGGTACAATTATTATTATTATATATATACATATGTTAATTTGAAAGGAATTCACGGGAATTGGCTAGTATAACGGGGGTAATGACCCGTGAGTTTATAAATATAAAATATATAATATAAATAGAATATATTATATTTTATTTAAAAGATTTTGTTTTATTAGAATATTTTATTAAATCAATATGGACCGTTCATAAATTAGTTACTATGCAGTCCATTCTTCTATAAATAGAATTCTCATTCCTTCATTATTTATTTTGAATTCACTGAAACTCTAGAGAGAGAAATTACAGAGAAATTATAGAAAAGTATTCTGCTACTTCCCTACTCTTATATTCAATTTCTTTTACGGTAAGGGGTATTATTTCTTTTGTATTCATGAAAAGAACTTCTGTTATTCCATTATTTATTATTCTGTTGGAATGACATTTATACGCGGGCTACCCTATACTTGGTGAAATTCTTCTGTTATTCCATTCTTTATTATTCTGTTGGAATATCCTGTCTACATGCGTTTCTGTGGGACCGGTTCCGATCTTTATTATTCATTGGAATATCCCATGCATGCGCGTTTCTGCTTGGACCTTGTTCCATTCTTGATTATTGCGTTTTACGTTGGACCTGGTTCCATTCTTTATTATTCTGTTGGAATATCATGTCTGTGCATATTACGTCGGACCTGGTTCCGTTATTTATTATTCTATTGGAATAACCTGTCTGTGCGGTCTATCGCATGCCTGGTGATTTCTTTTGTTATTCCATTCTTTATTATACTCAGTTGGTTAAAACTTTGACTTCTATACTCCATGAAATTAGTGGAATATCCTTGATATTTGCGCTTCATCTAATATCTTTTCATGGAAATATTCTTCTAAGCATTCTTGAATTTTACTCTACAAAGAAGTATCATGTTGACAATTTGGACGTTATTAGTTCCTGGATAAATTAATTCTTGAACTTGTTTTATTGAATTCTTATATCATTGTCATCATCCTCATGTTTATATTTTGTTGAAAGTCATCTCATGGCATGTAGTGCATAGATGGACTTGGTATGATTATGACCAGGGATTATTCGGTGTAATCATGACCGTAATGTTACAAATGATGTGGTAAAAGTCCTCATTGGCCCGTACTGCATTGATGGACAGTTGTTGGCATGATCATGACCAGTAATGAATACACGAATGTCCTTGGCCCATAGTGCATGGATAATTTGTGGTCGTGATACTAAGGAATATCCTTGGTTGTAGTGGAGGGGTGATTCGATGATGTGGATTATTTATTAAGCTGAGTCCCAGCGATAAAAGTGATAAAAAAACCTTTTTAAATCATAGAAGATAGTAGATTTTATTCTCTACTTGGCTCTTCTAATGGATTGCTTGTTCTGCTGCAGTTAAACTTGATATTTATTATATTTTATCAGTTTAACACTATTGAAGGCTAACGATAAATTATTCTGCATTATCTTAGTCATAATATTTCTTACTAGGCTAGTTGAGCTCACCCTTTTGCTTTTATTGTTCTCTTTCGGGAATGAGAACGTAGCATGGACTAGTCGGGGAACAGAGTGATTGTCCTAGATGGTGTATTAGTAGTCCTCACTATTCTATGAAATAGTGTAATAATAAATATAATAAGGACCCCATTGAGTTTGTATATTGTCTAGATGACAATATTTGTATTAAAACTCACAGCATATGTTTAGTCGTATTTTACACGACTGTTGTATAATTAAGTTTGTATTTGAATTCTGTACCATGTATTTGGCGACTCAAGATGGGTGATGTATACCTATTTTGGGGGCGTCACAAATATTATGACTAAGATAATGCAGAATAAATTATCGTTAGCCTTCAACAGTTTTAAACTGATAAAATATAATAAACATCAAGTTTAATCATAATGGAACAAGCAATCTATTAGAAGAGTCAAGTAGAGCATGATATCTACTATCTTCTATGATTTAAAAAGTTTATCTTCAATTTTATCGCTGAGACTCAGCTTAATAAATAAACCACATCATCGAATCATCTCTGCACTATGTGTAATACCTCAACTTTTAAGAATAAAGATTAATTTTTTCTCAAAATATATTTTTGAATATTATGGTGTGGATTTGATATAATGTTATAGTTGTGGGTATTATTTACAAAATTTGCAAAAGTAAGCAAGTGGTTATATAATATTCGATTTGGTCTGGGAATATTCGTTTTAACAGAGAATATTAAATGATATAGCACAATCATTGGTGGACCCTACACCGAAAAGTATTGTCGTAGTTAAAAACGATAGAATTATCTTTTTATGAAAATAACGGCAAATGTTTTATCGTTAAACTGTTGAACTACCCTATGGTAAAAATACGATGAATACACGCGTGGTTGCATCTTGCGCATACCGGTATTGATTATTGATGCTTACGTGAGAAGTCACTCAGTTATACTCAATTATTGCTATAGTAATTGCTGCATAATATCTTTCATATTATTGATTCAATAATTGTCACAGTATCATCTGCATAATATTTTATATTATTAAATCAATAATTGAGAAGACAAAGTTATTCATATTATTATATGCAATATTGACAATGTCTAGAAAGTTCTATCAAGGAAAGGTTTGGTCACCTAATTGTGCGTCAGTCAATAGGGAGAAATCCTTATCGGAAAGCTCCATCTTTCTTGGGAATGATCTGGTTGTAAAATATTATGAGTTATAATATTAATGATAAATAAGTTTGTGTTGATTAAAGATGAAATTGATATTTCCATTATGTTAGGATTATTAGTGTTAGTGGAAATCGACATCTATTTCGATAATAATGGATGTCTGGAGGCTATATTGACCAATCGGGTAATTAATCGGATAAATGAGTAATTAATTGCTATTAATTCACATGCTTATAACTATTTGTTCACATGTGTGTACTATTGATTCACATGCATGTACTATTAGGGGAGGTGGGTGCAAGATTGATAATACTTGCATGACTAAATTAAAATGGAGGTATAGATGAAGGTACTATACTGTAATTATTTTTTTCACATGATTGTACTATTGATTCATAAGATGTACTATTAGGGGAGGTGGTGCAAGTTTGATAATACTTGTAGGACTAAATTAAAAGTGAAGAAAAAGATGAAGGTATTATACTGTAATATTTTGAGCCACAAAACGTGCAATTATCGAAACTATATTTTCCTATAAATAGAAGCTCAATCTTCTTTCATTCTCACAAATTCACTAAGACTCACAAGAGCATTTATTGAGAGAGAAGCTTTAGAGAGAAAGTAGAAGAGAAGTCTGTTACCTCACTATTCCAGTATTCAGTCTTCTTCTGAGGTAAGTGATATTATTTTATTCAGTATTCATAGGAATAATATTTTCTTCCATACTCTGTAGTGTGTGAGTAATATTATTTCGTCTCGTATTCCTGATTATACCATCATTTAGTTAAAGTATTGCTTCTATATTCCGTGAAATTAGTAGAATATCCATGAAATTTGCGCTTCATCTAGTATCGCTTCACAAGGATATTTTCTGCACATTCTTGTTAAATTTTAAGTTTTTCATGCTTAGAATCTTGTCATCCGATGAGTACTATTCATTTATACGGTACTATTCACAAAAGTACTATTCACGGGTACTATTCACAAAGTACTATTCACAAAGTACTATTCACGGCGTACTATTTCCCGAAGTACTATTCATGGGGAACTATTCACTTGGGTACTATTCACCCGGAGTACTATTCATAAAAATTGATTTCTTTTCGGTCCAAATCATTTTTGATACATTATCATTCTTGAATTTTACTCCACAAAGCAGTATCATGTTGACAATTTGGACAATATTGAATTCTGGATAAATTAAATTATAAATCTTAAAAAATTTATCCTTGAACTTGTTTTATTGAATTCTTATATCATTATCATCATCCTCATGTTTATATTATGTTGAAAGTCATATGTGGCCTATAGTGCATAGATGGACTTGGTATGATTATGACCAGGGATTATTCGATATAATCATGACCATAATATTATAAATGATGTGGTAAAAGTCCTCATTGGCCCGTAGTGCATGGATAATTTGTGGTCGTAATACTAAATAATATCCTTGGCCGTAGTGCAGGGGTGATTCGATGATGTGGATTATTTATTAAGCTGAGTCTCAGCGATAAAAGTGATAAAAAATCTTTTAAATCATAGAAGATTGTAGATTTTATGCTCTACTTGACTCTTCTAATGGATTGCTTGTTCCGCTACAGTTAAACTTGATGTTTGTTATATTTTATCAGTTTAACATTGTTGAAGGCTAACGATAAATTATTTTGCATTATCTTAGTCATAATATTTCTTACTGGACTAGTTAAGCTCACCCTTTTGCTTTTATTATTCTCTTAAAAAAATGAGAACGTTGCAGGGACTAGTCGGGGAACAGAGTGATGGTCCTAGATGGTGCATTAGTAGTCCTCACTATTCTATGAAATAATGTAATAATAAATGTAATGAGGACCCCATTGAGTTTATATATTGTCTAGATGACAATATTTGTATTAAAACTCACAGCATATGTCTAGTCGTATTTTACAGGACTGTTGTATAATTATGTTTGTATTTGAATTTTGTACCATGTATTTGGCGACTCAAGATGGGTGATGTATACCTATTTTGGGGGTGTCACAGTTGGTATCAGAGCTTAGGGATATGATCCCTGGCTAAGATGTGAGAATAGAACTAGGAGGGGAGAGACGGGGAATTCCTTCGCTAGGATAACCTACCTAAGTTTTTTTGGTATTTAATTGGCTCGGTCGTAATATAGGGATAATATGTTACATGTCAATTAACCTTTTATTTTGTGGCAAGATGTCTGAAAATGACATCCGAGAATGTTGAGAATAGAAATGGAGCACAAGAATCGTTGATTCACCACATATCAATAATCGGGATAATGTGCATCGAAGGCGACAATCCTCATGCGAACAACAACACCGACTAAATGATGAATGATGGAATATTCGTAGGCTTTATGCAATTCATGCAACAAAGAAAGCGAGAGCGGCTCTCATCCAAAATGTAGGTGGAAACACTTTGAAACTCTCGACCATCCACCGCTAAATAGTTCAAGGAGCTGGGGCCACCGAAGTTTATTGGAGAGCCAAAACCACTTACGGTGGAAGCATGGATAAAGCAGATCACCAAGATATTTGATGTCTTGGGATGCTCTGAGGAGCAAAAGGTTCCCTTTGCCGCCTTTATATTACGAGGAGAGGCAGATTACTAGTGGGAATCGGTAAAGCGTACCCAACCTGCCGCACTGAAGATGTCTTGGGAGAAGTTCCAGGAACTATTCAACGACAAGTACTTTCCCGAAAGTATTCGTCACATAAAAGAGGTAGAGTTCATCAAGTTGGAGCAGAATAATATGACCGTGTCGCAGTATGAAGCTAAATTTGCCGAGTTGTCCCGGTTTGCATCCCACTTAGTGGATAATGAAGAGAGAATGACACAGATGTTTTTACGAGGTTTGAAGCTGGAGATACGTCAACATCTTATTTCTCATAAACTGTGTTTGTATTCAGATGTTGTAAATAGGGCTCAGTTAGTGGAGCACGATAACGAGTCAACGCAACCAAAAGAGAGCCGCCGGCAAAATGATAATACCATTGGGAGCAGTCATCGAAGCGGTGACAACAAGTGTGGAGGGAATCAACATGCCAGAAATTGTAACCACTTCGATGGTAATCAGGGCCAAAACAATAAGAATGGACATTTCAAGAAGAGGAGATTCAACAATGATGGAAAGACGTCAAAGACCAAAGACCCGTTGTTAAGGAAGGAGAACGACCACCTATCATATACTTCAAATGTGGAGGGGAGGGACACATCTGTCCAAACTGCGCGATGTTGTCCAAAGCAAGTTATAATTGTGGAAGAGAAGGTCACTTAGCCCGATTTTGTCGTTCACCAAAGACAAGTTCAACTAGGATGGAGGCACCAAAGGCCGTCCCAGAAAAGTCAAAGCCAGTAGTGCAAGGGAGAGCGTTTGTTGTGACCTCCCAGAAAGCAAGGAACCCGAATGAGGTCATCAAGGATAAGTTTATCATAAACTCTTGTGAAGTCTATACTTTATTTGATACCGGTTCTACCCATTATTTTATTTCTCCTACTTGCGCTCAACGATTAAATTTGACTCCGGAGAAATTGGACTTTGACTTATCTGTGGAAACTCCGTTAGGAGAAACCTTCATTACATCCACTATTTATAAGTCTTGTTTGGTTCAAATTGGTACCCTCACATTACCTGTCGATCTTATTTCATTGAAAATACTTGCATTTGACGTGATTCTAGGGATTGATTGGTTAACTATTCATCATGCAAAAATTGATTATTTTCGTAAGGTTGTTAGCTTTCATATTCCTAACCAACCTATTATGCGAATTCAAGCAACTAAACCATTAAAATCAATCAATGTCATTTCAAACCATAAAGCTATTCGTTTATTGAAAAACGGATATCAAGCTTTCTTAGCTCATGTCACGGATCTAAACAAAAGCACGTCAGTTTTGAATGATATTTCTATTATTAATTAATTCCCTGACGTATTCCCTGAAAAACTTCCTGGCCTACCCCCAGAGCATGAAATTTAATTTTGTATCGACCTTGAACCTGGTACAAAACCCATTTCCAAAGCCCCATATCGAATAGCTCCTATTGAACTTCAGGAGTTAAAGACCCAACTGCAAGAATTGTTAGACATTGGCTTTATTCATTCTAGTACTTCACCTTGGGGTGCTCCTGTTCTATTCGTGAAGAAGAAAGATGGGAGTATGCGACTTTGTATTGATTATCGGGAGTTGAATCATGTCACCATCAAAAATAGGTACCCATTGCCACGTATTGACGACCTGTTTGACTAGTTGCAAGGAGCCAAATTCTTTTCAAAGATTGATCTTCATTCCGGATATCACCAATTGAAGATTAGAACAGATGACATTCCAAAGACGACTTTCAAAACTCGGGACGGGCATTATGAATTCCTAGTCATGTCCTTTGGATTGACTAATGCACCTGCTGCCTTCATGGATATGATGAACCGAGTATTCAAGGAATATTTGGATCACTTTGTGGTTGTCTTTATTGATGACATCCTTATTTATTCCAAAAGCCGTGAAGATTATGAGCAACACTTGAGGCTAACACTCCAAAAGCTTTGTGAATACAAACTTTATGCCAAGTTGAAGAAATGCGAGTTCTGGCTTGAGGAAGTAGCATTCCTTGGGCACGTAGTATCAAGTCATGGAATATCTGTTGACCCGTGAAAAGATTGAAGCTATTCAAAGCGGGGAGCAACCTAAATCGATGGCCGAGCACGTAGCTTTCTCGGTTTAATTTGGTTATTATCGGAGATTCGTGGAAGGATTTTCTCGAATCGCTACTCCATTAACTCAGCTGACTCGGAAAGATACAAAGTTCGGTTAGAGCGAAGAATGTGAGAAGAGTTTACAAGAACTCAAGAGGAGACTCATTTCAGCACCTGTTCTGACAATACCATCTGGCTCGGAGGGATTTTTCATCTACAGTGATGCTTCGGGCAAAGAGTTGGGATGTGTTCTCATGCAACATGGGAAAGTCATAGCATATGCCTCAAGATAACTCAAAGAATATGAGAGGAATTATCCTACTCATGATCTAGAGTTAGCAGCTGTTGTCTTCGCACATAAAATTTGGAGGCATTACTTGTATGGGGAGAAAGTGGAGATCTTTACGGATCATAAAAGCCTCAAATATTTCTTCACTCAAAAGGAACTCAATATACGACAATGACGTTGTCTTGAACTATTGAAAGATTATGATCATACCATCCAATACCATCCTAGAAAAGTGAACGTGGTAGCTGACGCATTGAGTAGAAGATCATATGCAAGTACGAGTGCGATATTGTCAACGCAAAGGCCTATTTTGTGTGACTTGCAAAGGATGGAGATAAAGTTAAAGACTGCAGGGACCCATGTGATGATGGCGAATATATGAGTAGAACCGACTTTAATTGATAAAGTTAAAGCTGCTCAAGTTACAGATATGGAGCTGATGCGTATGACGAAGAAAGTGCAAGAAAGTGCTATGCCGAAAGCAAGAATCGATGAAGAAGGAATACTTCGAGTCAACTCCAGAATTTGTGTTCCTAACGACCTTGATTTAAAGTATAAAATCATGATGGAGGCGCACAACACACCGTTTGCAATCCATCGTGGGAGTACCAAAATGTATCACGATCTTCGTCATACATTTTGGTGGAGCAATATGAAGAGAGAGATAGCGTTGTTTATCTCAAGGTGTCTAACTTGTCAACGAGCTAAAGCGGAGCATCAAGTACCAAAAGGTCCATTGCAACCACTTGAAATTCTAGAATGGAAGTGGGGGCACATTACCAGGGATTTCTTTATCGGTCTTGTCTTCCTAAGTTTTCTCAAAGCATAGATGCGATTTGGGTAATTGTTGATAGATTAACCAAGTCTGCTCATTTCTTACCGATACGAGAAACTTATACACTTGAACGTCTTGCTCGTATGTACATAAACGAGGTTATAAGATTGCATGGTATGCCAGTATCCATAGTTTCTGATCGAGACCCAAGATTCACTTCAAGATTTTGGGTTAGTTTGTAAAAAGCTATGGGCACGGATTTACGATTTAGCTCGGCATATCATCGTCAGACGGACGGGCAGTCGGAGAGAACAATTCAAACTCTCGAAGATCTATTAAGACTCTGTGTCCTTGACTTCAAGGGAAGTTGGGATAAGTTCTTACCATCGGTGGAGTTTTCCTACAACAACAGTTATCAAGCAAGTATTGACATGGCTCCATTTGAGGCGTTGTATGGAAGAAAGTGTCGTTCTCCAATATGCTAAAATGAGGTAGGTGAAGCAACGTTGTTGGGACCGGAGTTGGTACGTATGACTACGAAAAAGATTCAAACAATCCGACAACGTATAAAAACCTCACAAGATCGACAAAAGAGTTATGCTGATCTTCATCGAAAGGACGTGGAATTCGATATAGGAGATCATGTGTTGTTACGTGTTGCTCCATGGAGAAGAGTTACGAGATTTGGAAAGAGAGGAAAGCTCAATCCTCAATTC
Organism: Panax ginseng; assembly: GCA_020205605.1. Lineage (NCBI taxonomy): Eukaryota > Viridiplantae > Streptophyta > Magnoliopsida > Apiales > Araliaceae > Panax > Panax ginseng. Next base: position 72,005,532 of record CM035145.1, read on the forward strand.
ATCGGCCCATTTTTAATCCTCGATCGAGTAGGAACTGTGGCCTATAGACTCGCTTTACCGCCAAGTATGTCTCGTGTTCATAACGTTTTTCACATATCCATGTTACGTAAATATGTGGAAGACCTGAACCACATTATTGAGTTAGAACCGGGCGAAATAGCGGAAGATTTGACGTATGAAGAGGTTCCTGTTCAAATCTTGGATAAGAAGGAACATATTCTACGCTCCAAGGTTATACCTCAAGTCAAAGTTTTGTGGAGAAACCACGATGTTGAGGAAATGACTTGGGAGTTAGAATCTGAAATTAAATCAAGGTATCCTTACCTCTTCGACATACCAGGTATGTACCCTAATTTCGAGGGCAAAATTTCATAAGAAGGGGAGGTTGTAAGACCCCAACTTTTATGAATAAAGATGAATTTTCTATAAATATCATTTCTGAATATTATGGAATGAATTTGATATAATGTTATAGTTGTGGGTAATATTTATAAATTTTACAAAGTACGCAAGTTGTTATATAATATTCGATTGGTCGATGAATATTCGTTTTAACAGGGAATATTCGTACAACGGCACAATCATTGGTGGACCCCACAACTGAATTATTGTTAGATTGAGAAAACGACAAAAATATTTTATGAAAATAACGGCAGAAGTTTTACCGTTAACTGTTGAAACACCTTGTTAAAATTACGATGAATACGCGTAGTTGCACAAAGATGCTTTAATTGTATTGATTATTGATGCTTACGTGAGAAGTCACTCAGTTTTGTTCAATTATTGTTACAGTAATTGTTGCATAATATCTCACATTATTTGATTCAATTATTATCAATATTTTATAATCAATAATTGAGATGACAAAGTTATTAATATTATTATTTACAATATTAACGATGTCTAGAAGTTCTGTCAAGGAGAGGTTTAGTCACCTAATTGCTCGCCAATAGGGAGAAATCGTTATTGGAAAGTCCCCTCTTTCCTGGGAACGACCTGGTCGATTAATATTGTGAATTATAATAATGATGATAAGTATTGTTAAAAATATTGAGGAGATTTTTTTATGAAGTATTTGTTGTAAATTTGACTTGTTATTTAAACTCCCACTTACCCATTTTTCAAAAGCTGTCGATGGAAAGTTATCTCGGTTTTATTTTTATATATATATATATATATATATATATATATATATATATATATATGTGTGTGTGTGTGTGTGTGTGTGTGTGTGTGTGTGTGGGTGTGTGTGTTAGTCAAATTAGGTGGGGAGGAAATTTGGTATTCACGTGGAGGAGTACAATTATTATTATTTATGTATATATATATATATATATATATATATATATATATATATATATATGATATAGTGGATTTTGGTGGGGAAAGCATTTTATATATATATATATATATATATATATATATATATATATATATATATATATATATATATATATATATGATAGTGGATTTTGGTGGAGACATGTTGGAGAACTATAGGTATTAATTATATATATATATATGCAATGTTTGAAAATTGGCAGGGAGGGGTACAATTATTATTATTATTATATATATACATATGTTAATTTGAATGGAATTCACGAGAATTGGCAGGTAGTATAACGGGGGTAATGACCCGTGAGTTTATAAATATATAATATATAATATAAATAGAATATATTATATTTTATTTAAAAGATTTTTTTTTATTAGAATATTTTATTAAATCAATATGGACCGTCCATTTAAAAGTAAATCAATCTGGACCGTTCATAAATTAGTTATTATGCAGTCCATTCTTCTATAAATAGAAGCTCATTCTTTCATTATTTCTTTTGAATTCACTGAAACTCTAGAGAGAGAAATTATAGAAAAGTATTATGCTACTTCCCTACTCTTATATTCAATTTCTTTTATGGTAAGGGGTATTATTTCTTTTGTATTCATGAAAAGAACTTCTGTTATTCCATTATTTATTATTCTGTTGGAATAACCTGTATACGCGGGCTACCCTATACTTGGTGAAATTCTTTTGTTATTCCATTCTTTATTATTTTGTTGGAATATCATGTCTGTGCGTTTTACGCCGGACCTGGTTCCAGTCTTTATTATTCTGTTGGAATATCCTGTGTGTGCGTTTTACGCCGGACCTTGTTCCATTCTTGAATATTCTGTTGGAATATCCTGTCTGTGCGTTTTACGTCGGACCTGGTTCCATTCTTTATTATTCTGTTGGAATATCATGTCTGTGCATTTTACGTCGGACCTGGTTCCGTTATTTATTATTCTATTAGAATAACCTGCCTGTGCGGTCTATCGCATGCCTGGTGATTTCTTTTGTTATTCCATTCTTTATTATACTCAGTTGGTTAAAACTTTAACTTCTATACTCCATGAAATTAGTTGAATATCCTTGATATTTGCGCTTCATCTAGTATCTTTTCATGGAAATATTCTTCTAAGCATTCTTGAATTTTACTCTACAAAGAAGTATCATGTTGACAATTTGGACGTTATTAGTTCCTGGATAAATTAATTCTTGAACTTGTTTTATTGAATTCTTATATCATTGTCATCATCCTCATGTTTATATTTTGTTGAAAGTCATCTGTGGCATGTAGTGCATAGATGGACTTGTTATGATTATGACCATGGATTATTCTTGGTGTAATCATGGTAGTAATGTTATAAATGATGTGGTAAAAGTCCTCATTGGCCCGTACTGCATTGATGGACAGTTGTTGGCATGATCATGACCATTAATGAATACACGAATGTCCTTGGCCCGTAGTGCATGGATAATTTGTGGTCGTGATACTAAGGAATATCCTTGGCTGTAGTGGAAGGGTGATTCGATGATGTGGATTATTTATTAAGCTGAGTCCCAGCGATAAAAGTGATGAAAAACCTTTTTTAAATCATAGAAGATAGTAGATTTTATTCTCTACTTGGCTCTTCTAATGGATTGCTTTGTTATATTGCGCAGCTTAAACTTGATATTTATTATATTTTATCGCTTTAACAATCGTTGAAGGCTAACGATAAATTATTACGCATTATTTTAGTCATAATATTTCTTCTTTGGGCTAGTTGAGCTCACCCTTTTGCTTTTATTGTTCTCTTTCGGGAATGAGAACGTAGCATGGACTAGTCGGGGAACAGAGTGATTGTCCTAGATGGTGTATTAGTAGTCCTCACTATTCTATGAAATAGTGTAATAATAAATGTAATGAGGACCCCATTGAGTTTGTATATTGTCTAGATGACAATATTTGTATTAAAACTCACAGCATATTTTTAGTCGTATTTTACACGACTGTTGTATAATTAAGTTTGTATTTGAATTCTGTACCATGTATTTGGCGACTCAAGATGGGTGATGTATACCTATTTTGGGGGCGTCACAAATATTATGACTAAGATAATGCAGAATAAATTATCGTTAGCCTTCAACAGTTTTAAACTGATAAAATATAATAAACATCAAGTTTAACTGCAGCGGAACAAGCAATCTATTAGAAGAGTCAAGTAGAGCATGATATTTACTATCTTCTATGATTTAAAAAGTTTATCTTCAATTTTATCGCTGAGACTCAGCTTAATAAATAAACCACATCATCGAATCATCTCTGCACTATTTGTAAGACCTCAACTTTTAAGAATAAAGATTAATTTTTTCTCGAAATATATTTTTGAATATTATGGTGTGGATTTGATATAATGTTATAGTTGTGGGTATTATTTACAAAATTTGCAAAGTAAGCAAGTGGTTATATAATATTCGACTGGTCGGGGAATATTCGTTTTAACAGGGAATATTCGTACGACAACACAATCATTGGTGGACCCCACAACGAAAGTATTGTCGTAGTTAGAAAACGATAGAATTATCTTTTTATGAAAATAACGGCAAATGTTTTATCGTTAAACTGTTGAACTACCCGGTGGTAAAAGTACAGTAATACACGTGGTTGCATACTGCACACGGTATTGATTATTGATGCTTACGTGAGAAGTCACTCAGTTATACTCAATTATTGCTATAGTAATTGCTGCATAATATCTTTTATATTATTGATTCAATAATTATCACAGTATCATCTGCATAATATTTTATATTATTAAATCAATAATTTGGAAGACAAAGTTATTCATATTATTATATGCAATATTGACAATGTCTAGAAAGTTCTATCAAGGAAAGGTTTGGTCACCTAATTGTGCGTCAATAGGGAGAAATCCTTATCGGAAAGCTCCATCTTTCTTGGGAATGATCTGGTTGTTAAATATTATGAGTTATAATATTAATGATAAATAAGTTTGTGTTGATTAAAGATGAAATTGATATTTCCATTATGTTAGGATTATTAGTGTTAGTGGAAATCGACATCTATTTTGATAATATTGGATGTATGGAGGCTATATTGATCAATCAGGTAATTAATCGGATAAATGAGTAATTAATTGCTATTAATTCACATGCTTATAACTATTTGTTCACATCTGTGTACTATTGATTCACATGTATGTACTATTAGGGGAGGTGGTGCAAGATTGATAATACTTGCATGACTAAATTAAAAATGGAGGTATAGATGAAGGTACTATACTGTAATTATTTTTTTTCACATGATTGTACTATTGATTCATAAGATGTACTATTAGGGGAGGTGGTGCAAGTTTGATAATACTTGTAGGACTAAATTAAAAATGAAGAAAAAGATGAAGGTATTATACTGTAATATTTTGAGCCACAAAACGTGCAATTATCGAAAATATATTTTCCTATAAATAGAAGCTCATTCTTCTTTCAATCTCACCAATGCACTAAGACTCACAAGAGCATTTATTGAGATAGAAGCTTTAGAGAGAAAGTAGAAGAGAAGTCTGTTACCTCATTATTCCAGTATTCAGTCTTCTTCTGAGGTAAGTGATATTATATTATTCAGTATTCATAGGAATAATATTTTCTTCCATACTCTGTAGTATGTGAGTAATATTATTTCGTCTCGTATTCCTGATTATACCATCATTCAGTTAAAGTAATGCTTCTATATTCCGTGAAATTAGTAGAATATCCTTGAAATTTGCGCTTCATCTAGTATCGCTTCACAAGGATATTTTCTGCACATTCTTGTTAAATTTTAAGTTTTTCATGCCGAGAGATCTTCCATATGAGTACTATTCATTTATACGGTACTATTCACAAAAGTACTATTCACAGGTACTATTCACAAACTACTATTCACAGCGTACTATTTCCCGAAGTACTATTCACGGGGAACTATTCACTCGGGTACTATTCACCCGGAGTACTATTCATAAAAAAATTGATTTCTGTTCGGTCCAAATCATTTTTGATACATTATCAATCTTGAATTTTACTCCACAAAGCAGTATCATGTTGACAATTTGGACAATATTATATTCTGGATAAATTAAATTATAAATCTTAATAAATTTATCCTTGAACTTGTTTTATTGAATTCTTATATCATTGTCATCATCCTCATGTTTATATTATGTTGAAAGTCATCTGTGGCCTATAGTGCATAGATGGACTTGGTATGATTATGACCAGGGATTATTCGATATAATCATGACCATAATGTTACAAATGATGTGGTAAAAGTCCTCATTGGCACGTAGTGCATTGATCGACAGTTATTGGCATGATCACGACCATTAATGAATACACGAATATCCTTGGCCCGTAGTGCATGAATAATTTGTGGTCGTGATACTAAATAATATCCTTGGCCGTAGTGCAAGGGTGATTCGATGATGTGGATTATTTATTAAGCTGAGTTTCAGCGATAAAAGTGATGAAAAATCTTTTAAATCATAGAAGATTGTAGATTTTATGCTCTACTTGACTCTTCTAATGGATTTCTTGTTCCGCTGCAGTTAAACTTGATGTTTGTTATATTTTATCAGTTTAACATTGTTGAAGTCTAACGATAAATTATTTTGCATTATCTTAGTCATAATATTTCTTACTGGGCTAGTTGAGCTCACCCTTTTGCTTTCATTGCTCTCTTCAGAAAATGAGAATGTAGCTGGGACTAGTCGGGGAACGGAGTGACGGTACAGATGATAGCATTAGTAGTCCTCACTATTCTATGAAATAGTGTGATAATAAATGTATTGAGGACTCCATTTGAGTTGAATCACGTCTGAAAGACAATATTCATATTAAAAGTCTCGATTTATGTTTTTGTCGTATTTTACACGGCATTTGTATTATTAAGTTGTATTTGAATTTTGTACTGTGTATTTGGCGACTCAAGATGGGTGATGTATACCTATTTTGGGGGTGTCACAGTTGGTATCAAAGCTTAGGGATATGATCCCTGGCTGAGATGTGAGACAAGAACTAGGAGGGGAGAGACGGGGAATTCCTTCGCTAGTATAACCTACCTAAGTTTATTTGGTATTTAATTGGTCAGTTAGAGTATAGGAATAATATGTGATGTCAATTAACCCTTGTTTTATGGTTGTATTTGAAAATGGCATCCAAAAATGTTGAGATAAGCAAAGCAGCACATGAGACCGTTGAGTCACCAACAATCAATACCCAGGATAATGTCCATCAGGATGGCAATAATCCTCAGGAAAATAACAACGTTAACCAAATAATGAACAATGAGATGTTCAGAGGCTTTATGCAATTCATGCAACATCAGGCGAGAATGACTCCTGTTCAAAATGCAGGTGGAAACACTGGAAACTCTCGGGTGGTCATCGCTAAACAGTTCAAGGATCTGGGACCACCAGAGTTTATTGGAGAGCCAAAACCACTTAAGGCAGAGACGTGGATAAAGCAGATCACCAAGATATTTGATGTCTTGGGATGCTCCAAGGAGTAAAAGGTTCCCTTTGCCACCTTTATGTTGCGAGGAGAGGCAGACTACTGGTGGGAATCGGTAAAGTGTACTCAACCTACCACACTGAAGATGTCTTGGGAGAAGTTCCAAGAACTGTTCAACGACAAGTACTTTCCCGAAAGTATTCATCACATGAAGGAGGTAGAGTTCATCAAGCTGGAGCAGAACAATATAATCGTGTCACAGTACAAAACTAAGTTTGCCGAGTTGTCCCGGTTTGCATCCCATTTGGTTGATAATGAGGAGAGAATGACGCAGATGTTTCTAAGAGGTTTGAAACCCGAGATACGTTAATACTTAATTTCTCACAAACTGTATTTTTATTAGGATATTGTAAATAGGGCTCAGTTATTAGAGTGCGATAACGAGTCAACCCAACCAAGAGAAAGCAGCCGACAAAATGATAATACCAGTGGTAACAGTCATCGAAGCGGTGACAACAAACGTGGAGGGAATCAACATGCCAGAAATTGTAACCACTACGGTGGTAATCATGGCCAAGACAATAAAAGTGGACATTTCAAGAAGAGGAGATTCAACAATGATGGAAAGACATCATCACCAGCACCCGTTGTTAAGGAATGAGAACAACCACCTATCATATGCTTCAAATGCGGAGGGGAGGGACACATCAGTCCAAACTGTGCGCAACAGTCCAAAACATGTTACAATTGTGGAAGAAAATGTCACCTAGCTAGATTTTGTCGTACTGGGAAGCCATGTCCAGTTGAACGGTGACACCAAATACCGTCCCAGAGAAGTCAAAACTAGTAGTTCAAGGGAGAGCGTTTGTTGTGACCTCCCAGAAAGCAAGAAATCCGAACTAGGTCATCACGGGTAAGTTTATCATAAACTCTAGTAAAGTCTATACCTTATTAGATACCGGTTCTACCCATTATTTTATTTCTCCTACTTTCACTCAATGTTTAAATTTGACTCCGGAGAAATTAGACTTTGACTTATCTGTTGAAACTCCGTTGGGAGAAACCTTCATTACATCCATCATCGCTTATAAGTCTTGTTTGGTTCAAATCGGTACCCTCACATTACCATCGATCTTATTTCATTGAAAATACTTGCATTTGACGTAATTCTAGGGATTGATTGGTTAACTACTCATCATGCAAAAATTGATTATTTTCGTAGGGTTGTTAGCTTTCATATTCCTAACCAACCTATTATGCGAATTCAAGCAACCAAACCATTAAAATCAATCACTGTCATCTCAAGCCATAAAGCTATTCGTTTATTGAAAAATGGATGTCAAGCTTTCTTAGCTCATGTCACGGATTTAGACAAAAATACGTCAGTTTTGAATGACATTTCTAATGTTAATAAATTTCCTGACGTATTCCCTGAAGAACTTCCTGGCCTACCCCCAGAGCGTAAAATTAAATTTTGTATCGACCTTGAACCTGGTACAAAGTACAAAACCCATTTCCAAAGCCCTATATCGAATGGCTCCTATTGAAATTCAGGAGTTAAAGACCCAACTGCATGAATTGTTAGACATCGGTTTCATTCGTCCTAGTACGTCTCCTTGGGGTGCTCTGTTGGGTAAATTCTAGTTACGCACAACACGCAAGTATACGTGGTCAACAAGTAATACAGAGTAAGTAAAGTATCGTTCCCACGGAGAATTAATTAATAAATTTCACCAAGCATTAGCCCGTAACCATTTCAGTCTTATTTAAACGATTGCTTTGAGTTTTTATATTTAAACTATGAAATTAAATAGTACTAACTACCCCTAGAATGAGACTAGATAATAAAGACATGAGATTACAATTTCCCCTATTGCATCATTTAAATCAACACACTTCTAGTTAAACCAAATTAATTATAACGGATTGTTAGTCGAGAACACGAAAGTGAAATATAGTCATCTGTCGATGTACCATACTCATATCACATGTAATCCACAATTGATAGAATACATATGAACACCCACATTACCTAAACCACTATATGTCTATGTGATTTACAAATAATTAGGGTTTGAACCCAAGTCCTCAATTAACTACGAGTGGTGCTTCGGTATATGTCTATCCTAAGCACGAATCATATATTCCATCACCATGTAGAACATACAAACACAAGCTATCAAGATAAAATCTAAACCCATACTTCGTCTTTCAAGTTCATATGGGTTATCACAGTAATTGATGGCCAATCAACTAAGCAAATAAGTGTGAATCTTAATAGACAATCTCGTAACAATTAATAAGACTAACAATGAAGTATGTCAAAATAAACTAGGCAATAGATTCCATTGCAATCCCAAAATTAAGTTTAACTCATAGTTGAATTAGAATCCTCGATCCACAATTGAATATACATTGAAAGATACAATAGAAGTAAAGAGAGTTAGGGATCAAGAATAAAGAAATCGAGTTTTCTTTCTCTTGTTTTATTCTCCGAACCTTCAAGGATCTTCAATTGCTTCAATCCCAAATCTTAGTTATTCTAGGGTTCTAATCTAATCTAAAAAGAAAGAGAAGAAAAGAAATAATGATAGCTTTATCCCCCAAGGGGTGGAATCTCTTTTACATCATGGAAATAAGTCTAATATATAAGTCCTAATTGAATCCCTCTCTCCGTTACGCGTCAATTGCAATGTTTAATGAAAAGTCGTTGGTCAAGACTCAAGTCGCCTACGTACGCCAGAATTTACACAGAGTTAGGCTACGCCAAAAAAGTCGAAAATCGCGTCTTTTGCTCTCGTAAGTCGCGTGGTCATTGAATTCGCGCATACCATGCTGGGTAATTTTCTCGCATTGCATGCTTTCGGTAAAATGCCATAACTTTTGATCCGGGAAGAGTTACGGGGCCTGCCACCTATCAAATCAAAGAATTCGACAAGTTCTATGTTGGGCTTGCATGAAGCGCATGCAGTGAAATTAAAATTTTAAAGCAATTTCAAACCCCTAAAACAGGATCCATGCGAAAATCAATTAATTCAGAGAGGTTTAGAGATTATACCAGATATAAACAAAACGAGAATCAAATCGATCAAGCCTCGAATCTCCAACGCAATACAAACCGATTGCGCCTCTACTAGTATCCACATCGAACGCCTCACGAACCGTTGAACGATTCTGCAATAAGAAGGACTTGCGGTACTAGCCACCAAAAGGAATGGATTTTGAAACAGTTTTCTCTCTAGTCTCTCTCTAAGAGCGGCTAGGGTTTTTCTATTATGATATCTTACCCTAAGTAGCTGCTATATATCATATATATAGTAGTTAAAAGGAATTAATCAAATCAAAACCTAATTTTATAAAATCCGAATTTATATATATATCTCTCTTAATTAAGTCTACTTAATTAATATACATATATACAAATTATCCTTTTAATTTAAATTCGTGATTTAAATACTATTAATCATATTAATATATTTAAATCCTTTAAATTAATTCCCTTTTAAATAACGTTCTATGTGTGTGACCCTATAGGTTATTATTACGTTGGCAATAATTTTAAAATCATATTATAAAATTATAAACAGTGAGCGGCATCTAGTAATGCATCACTGCTACCCAAGTAATAATAAGATCGATGATTCGATGCAACCTTTTTTGTGACCAATGTTTCAATGTAATTTAATCCTTTTAACCTTAATATCCTAGATTAAACTCGAGTCATGGAATGTGTCATACTCTTCATAATTTAATCTGAGTTTTCTTGATCAATGAGTAGACTATATGAAACAAATCACTATTTGAGCATGACCATGCATTTCATAGTCCTACTCAATCAAGAGGCCTATGGATATCACCCATAATATATAGGATGGTTAAATTCCATCTAGATCACTCATATTTCTCACACGATTAATAATGAACCCAATAATCACCTTTATAGTCCACCCTATTAAAGGTGACATTTGATGATATCAAAGTACATAAATTCTCGTAGTAATATAGCGATTTCGTGTCGGAGGACCATTACATCATTGTCACTATGAGAATTGCTAATGACACTTCGCATAATGCTCCATATAGAATTCTCATGGTGGGTCTCGCCCAAAGATCGCGCTCTCTAACATGTACCTATGCATTGACTTAATATCTCATATATTTATGACCAATGAGATTTGGTCATCAGTTAATCCACATACTAGTCTCAATGCATCCTTGTTGTCCCATCAACAATGATATTCGACTAGGGACATTTAAGAACACTGATACTAATGGTAATATATAATCTCATGTTCAAGTCACATACTTGAAACTATATAATTTGTATCATTATTCTAAGGAATTTTATTATGTTAACAATTATATTACGCAGTAAATAAAACCATAATAAAATCATATATTTATTCAATCAAATATAATATCAAAACGTTAAGCAATTATATCAAATAATTGGCCTCTAGGGCATAAACTCTAACAGTCTACAACTTTTATTCTTTGATGATTGAGAAATTCTTCCCGGATAAAGGTTGAAATCGAGCTGGAAGGGACTGCTATGAAAATGGCTAACCAAAATAGCGAAGTTTGACATCCGTTGGTACAACGATCATAACTCTTGCATCCGAACTCCGATTAGAGTGATTCAAGATGTTCTGGAAAGCTACGAATACGCTCTACAATGTAGTCCAAGTTCCAAGCCAAGAACATGAAGTAACATGAAAGCCCAAATGATGTCCGGATTGCCTTTTCTTTGCATTTTCTTTGCTTTTCCTTACCAATAATCGCTCACACCGCTCCCAAACGTATAACCTACAAAATGACCACAAAATGCATGAAAAGTAACTAAGACACATGAATATAAGCAACTAATTCAAGTAAAAGATACCGGATAAGTGTATAAAAAATCCACTTATCAAATACCCCCAAACTTAAACCGTTGCTTGTCCCCAAGCAACACAACATAATACATTCTACATGTTATGCAAGCTACGCTACTATGACAATGAGTCCCCAGATTTCCAGCCATGTTAAGAATTCCAATAAGATATGCCTCATAGAAATATCAAGATTCAAGAACAAAGCATCAAACTAAGCTAAAGGCATAATGACATACAATCATATAATCCTAACCTGCTATAAAGATGTTGTGTGTGTGTGTGATGTGTTCACATATAAGCTTGAAAAAAGGTGAGGATTTCATATGTTATACTGTTTAAGAAAGAAAACTGAGGTTCAAACCAAGAACTATGCATACAAATGAAACAACAACTACTCCAACACATCAGTACAAGCTAAGGTTCCACAAAGGGTTTATTCTGCTTTATTTTTACTCACGGGGCGATTTTTGCACTTTCCTGCGGTGTTTATTGATTTTTATTTTATTTTATTTTTTATATATATATATATTTCACATGTCTGTGCAATGTCTCATTCCATTAGGCTAACAGTGCTACCCCTTAGCGAACTTTCAACCAACGACTCCCAGACCATTAAGACCTTAGGGCGCTAGGTGTAGAAACAATCCCCTCGGGCGTACTTACTCAAGTAACAAAGGCCCCGAAACAAGACTAGCCACGGTAATTATTCAATATTTTTTCTTTTCTTTTCTTTTCTTTTTTTTTATATATAAAGCAAGCATACCCATGCGTTCCCAAAACTTGAGTTTAAGTGTCTTCATAGTCATTACTCACTTCCTACACAATTCTATCATTAAAAACAACATTTTTCTCTCAATAGACAAGCATGTTAATCTTAACCAACAAGCAAATAGGAACAATGTCGTGCTACCTGGTAACATCTAAACAGCAAGCATGAATTATATCTTGTATAAAATTATAACTAAGCTCAAGATATCCACTAAATTCAAAAATCTATCAAATTTTTATGTCATCATCACCAAATTAGAATTCAACTAACTAAAAGCCCGGATTATGCAATGTTATGCAACTAAACACATACTAAGTAAACAAGACAAAAGAAAACTAAAAAAATTTCATACTAAAATACCCCTACTATGCAACTTAACATGCAATCAAACTATATGTAACTAACTATATGCAACAACTACTCACTACAAACCCAATACCCCCAAACTTAAAATAAACAATGCCCTCATTGTAATTAAAAAGTGAAAGAATACTCCCCTAACTTGTAATGTCATCTCCGTCACTTCTCCTCATGATCCGATGGTATATCAAAGTATGGCTAAGTTTGAGATATTCAATGGTTGAAATCGAGTGTGGGCTTCTAACCGTCCGAACGCTTTAGTTAGAAATTCTAAAAATTCAAAGAATTTTTTCTCGTGATCGAGCTATCGCGCTACAAGGTGCCTTTGTGTTTGGCTTGTAGTTACGTGGCATACGTGACCCTATATTCAGCAAATTTTCAGCTTTTTTTTACTCGCTTTGATCCTAAATGCTTATACCAATTGGATTGAACCTGAGAGGAGAAACAATAAAACTATTATTAAGACTTACCACTATCTAACATCTACTAAATATGGAAATGTAAAAAAAATAAAAAATAAAAAATAAAAATACAAAGAATTAAACAAGGAGGGAGAAAGATTGGATGGGGTGCTTCCCATCGAGCGCTCGGTTTATAGTCCGTTAGCTGGACTCTTTTCTTGACACCGCTATCCAATTCCTCTACGATAAGCTAAGAACCCTCCATCCATTAGAACCGCTATGTGTTTTGGTAGATTCCCCATCATGCGTGTCTGTGAATTGAAGCAACCTAGCATATTTCCTGTCCATGATGTCTCTAGTTCCATTGCATAGCTAGGTGTCTCGTCCGTTGTAATTGGGAATAAATTGTTGCATTGAGGTATGGAAAGTACAACGGACTCTTCCTCTCTTATTTTCTCTTCTTCAGCCAACCATGGTTTATACAAGGCATCTTTATCATACTGCTCATTTCCTTGAATGTGACTACCTAGAGGACATGGGTGTGCAAAACTCACTGGATTTTTTAACTCTGGTCGAGAAGGCATTTGGGGTTTAATATAGGTGATATGATATTCTTCATTTTCCAAACCCCCAGTTGTATCCTCAACGTCCACTCCTTTCAATTCATCAAGTGGTATGCACACTTCTGGCTTTCCATCAGTTTCATCATCCATGTCATAGTACCAATTGTTTTGAGGGCGATTGCTCAAGGTTTCGAGTATTTGATTCATTTGATTCTGCAGATTCCGAATTGACCTCCCTTGCTCAATCATCTTCTCCTCAGTTAATGCTACAAATTTGAACAACAAATCCTCCAATCTTGAATTTTCTTCTTGTTGAATTGGAGGTGGATATGAGAAATCCGATGGATGTGTTGGACTTGGAACGTAGTATTGGTCTTGATAGTTATAACCCCATTCATAATCTGGGTAATACCCCCAACCTTGTTAATAATCAGGATAAACATCGTTGTTAAAGTAATCACCCCCAAACTGCACTTGTCCAACCTTGATGTCGCACTGATAACTCGGATGCTCGCCAGCACAGTATTCACATGTAACTACTATCTCTCAAGTGCGTTGGGCTGCAAGAATATCCAACCTCTCCGAAAGTGTTGCAATTTGTGCTGACAATATAGAAAATACATTGAGTCCCTTAGTGCGTATGTCCCTTGGTTGAGTTTTATTTGCATAAGGTCGTCGATAATAAAAGTCACCCATGGCTCCTGAAAAGAGAGAAATATAAGAAGATAATTAAAACAAAAAAAATAAAAATGTTTAAATTAAGACCAATTTGATTGAAATTAATGTTGGCAAAAATTTATTAAGCTAATTCCCCGGCAACGACGCCAAAAACTTGTTGGGTAAATTCTAGTTACGCACAACACGCAAGTATACATGGTCAACAAGTAATAAAGGGTAAGTAAAGTATCGTTCCCACGGAGAATTAATTAATAAAGTTCACCAAGCATTAGCCTATAACCATTTCAGTCTTATTTAAACGATTGCTTTGAGTTTTTATATTTAAACTATGAAATTAAATAGTACTAACTACCCCTAGAATGAGACTAGATAATAAAGACATGAGATTACAATTTCCCCTATTGCATCATTTAAATCAACACACTTCTAGTTAAACCAAATTAATTATAACGGATTGTTAGTCGAGAACACGAAAGTGAAATATAGCCATCTCTCGATGTACCATACTCATATCATATATAATCCACAATTGATAGAATACACATGAACACCCACATTACCTAAACCACTATATGTCTATGTGATTTACAAATAATTAGGGTTTGAACCCAAGTCCTCAATTAACTACGAGTGGTGCTTCGGTATATGTCTATCCTAAGCACGAATCATATATTCCATCACCATATAGAACATACAAACACAAGCTATCAAGATCAAATCTAAACCCATACTTCGTCTTTCAAGTTCTTATGGGTTATCACAGTAATTGATGACCAATCAACAAAGCAAATAAGCGTGAATCTTAATAGACAATCTCATAACAATTAATAAGACTAACAATAAAGTATGTCAAAATAAACTAGGCAATAGATTCCATTGTAATCCCAAAATAAAGTTTAACTCATAGTTGAATTAGAATCCATGATCCACAATTGAATATACATTGAAAGATACAATAGAAGTAAAGAGAGTTAGGGATCAAGAATAGCAAATCTGAGTTTCTTCTCTTGTTTCACTTCTGAACCTTCAAGAATCTTCAATTGCTTCAATCCCCAAATCTTAGTTATTCTAGGGTTATAATCTAATCTAAAAAGAAAGAGAAGAAAAGAAATAATGATAGCTTTAGCCGCCAAGGGGTGGAATCTCTTTTACATCATGGAAATAAGTCTAATATATAAGCTCTAATTGAATCCCTCTCTCCGTTACGCATCAATTGCACTGTTTAATAAAAAGTCAGTGTTGGTCAGCACCCGAAGTCGCACGGCCACGCAGGAATTGACCTTAGTTGGTGCTACCGCAAAGCCGAAAATCGGTCTTTTGCTAATCGCGTCTTTTTGCTATCTTTGTAAGTCGCGCGCTGGTGATTTTCTTTGCAATGCCTTTCGTAAAATGGCCATAACGTTTTATCCGGGAAGAGTTATGGGGCCTGCCACCTATCAAATCGAAGATATCGGCGAGCTCTACAACTTTCATTATTTGATGATTGAGAAATGCTGGATGGATGAAGGTTGAAATCGAGATGGAAGGGACTGCTATGAAAATGGCTAACCAAAACAGCGAAGTTTGACGTCCGTTGGTACAACGATCATAACTCTTGCATCCGAACTCCGATTAGAGCGATTCAAGATTTTCTGGAAAGCTACAAAGACGCTATACAATATAGTCCAAGTTCCAAGCCAAAAACATGAAGTGACATGAAAGCCCAAATGATGTCCGGATTGCCTTTTCTTTGCATTTTCTTTGCTTTTCCTTACCAATAATCGCTCACACTGCTCCCAAACGTATAACCTACAAAATGACCACAAAATGCATGAAAAGTAACTAAGACACATGAATATAAGCAACTAATTCAAGTAAAAGATACCGAATAAGTGTATAAAAATCCACTTATCATGCTCCTGTTCTATTCGTAAAAAAGAAAGATGGGAGTATGCAACTTTGTATTGATTATCGGGAGTTGGACCATGTCACTGTCAAAAAGAGATATATGTTGCCTCGCATTGATGACCTGTTTGACCAGTTGCAAGGCGCCAAATTCTTTTCAAAGATTGATCTTCGTTCCGGATATCATCATTTGAAGATTAAAACTGATGACATTCCAAAGACTGCTTTCAGAACTAGGTACGGGCATTACGAATTCCTAGTCATATCTTTTGGATTGACTAATGCTCCTGCTGCCTTCATAGATATGATGAACCGAGTATTCTAGGAATATTTGGATCACTTTGTGGTCGTCTTTATTGATGACATCCTCATTTACTCCAAAAGCCGTGTAGATCATGAGTAACACCTCAGGCTGATACTCTAAAAGCTTTGTCAAAACAAGTTATATGCCAAGTTGAAGAAATGTGAGTTCTGACTTCAGGAAGTAGCATTCATTGGGCACGTAATATCAAATCACAAAATATCTGTTGACCCGACAAAGAATGAAGCAATTCAAAGCTGGGAGAAACCTAAGTCAGTGACCGAAGTACGTAGCTTTCTCAGATTAGCTGGTTATTATCGGAGGTTCATGGAAGGATTTTCTCAAATGGCTACTCCATTAACTCACTTGACTAGAAAAGATACAAAATTCGGTTAGAACGAGGAATGTGAGAAGAGTTTTCAAGAACTCAAGAGGAGGCTCATTTCAGCACCTGTTTTGACAATACACGTGACGCCCCCAAAATAAGTATACATCACCCATCTTGAGTCGCCAAATACATGGTACAAAATTCAAATACAACTTAATAATACAATTGTCGTGTAAAATACGACAAAACATAAACTGAGAGTTTTAATACGAATATTGTCTTCTAGACAGTATTCAACTCAAATGGAGTCCTCAATACATTTATTATCACACTATTTCATAGAATAGTGAGGACTATTAATGCTATCATCTGGACCATTACTCTGTTCCCCGACTAGTCCCAGCTACATTCTCATTTCCTGAAGAGAACAATGAAAGCAAAAGGGTGAGCTCAACTAGCCCAGTAAGAAATATTATGACTAAGATAATGCAGAATAATTTATCGTTAGCCTTCAACAGTGTTAAACTGATAAAATATAACAAACATCAAGTTTAACTGCAGCTGAACAAGTAATCCACTAGAAGAGTCAAGTAGATCATAAAATCTACTATCTTCTATGGTTTAATAGATTTTTCATCACTTTTATCGCTGAGAATCAGCTTAATATATAATCCACATCATCGAATCACCCTTGCACTACGACCAAGGATATTCTTTAGTATCACGACCACAAATTATCCATGAACTACGGGCCAAGGATATTCATGTATTCATCAATAGTCATAATCACACCAACAACTGTCCATCAATGCACTACGAGTCAATGAGGACTTTTACCACATCATTTGTAACATTACGGTCATGATTATACCGAATAATCCCTGGTCATAATCATACCAAGTCCATCTATGCACTACAGGCCACGGATGACTTTCAACACAATATAAACATGAGGATGATGACAATGATATAAGAATTCAATAAAACAAGTTCAAGGATAAATTTTTAAAGATTTATAATTTAATTTATCCAGAATTCAATATTGTCCAAATTGTCGACGATGATATTTGCTTTGTGGAGTAAAATTCAAGAATGATAATGTATCAAAAATGATTTGGACCGAAAAGAAATCAATTTTTGTTATGAATAGTACTTCGGGTGAATAGTACCTGAGTGAATAGTACCACATGAATAGTACTTCGGGAATAGTACTCCGTGAATAGTACTCGTTAATAGTACTTTGTAAATAGTACCCGTGAATAGTACTTTTATGAATAGTATCGTATAAATGGATAGTACTCATGGACAGTACTCCGTCATGAAAAACTTAAAATTTAACAAGAATGTGCAAAAAAATATCCTTGTGAAGCGATACTAGATGAAGCGCAAATTTCAAGAATATTATACTAATTTCACGGAATATAGAAGCAATACTTTAACCGAATGATGGTATAATCAGGAATACGAGAAGAAATAATATTACTCACATACTACAGAGTATGGAAGAAAATATTATTCCTATGAATATTGAACAAAATAATATCTCATACCTTAGAAGAAGACTGGATACTAGAATAGTGAGGTAGCAGACTTCTCTTCTACTTTCTCTCTAAAGCTTCTCTCTCTATAAATGCTCTTGTGAGTCTTAGTGAATTGGTGGGAATGAAAGAAGAATGAGCTTCTATTTATAGGAAAATATAGTTTCGATAATTGCACGTTTTGGGGCTCGAAATATTACAGTATAATACCTTCATCTTTTTCTTCATTTTTAATTTAGTCCTGCAAGTATTATCAAACTTGCACTACCTCCCCTAATAGTACATCTTGTGAATCAATAGTACAATCATGTGAAAAAAAATGATTATAGTATAGTACCTTCATCTATACCTCTATTTTTAATTTAGTCATGCAAGTATTATCAATCTTGCACCACCTCCCCTAATAGTACAAGCATGTGAATCAATAGTACCCACATGTGAACAAATAGTTATAAGCATGTGAATTAATAGCAATTAATTGCTCATTTATCCGATTAATTACCCGATTGGTCAATATAACCTCCAGACATCAATTATGATCGAAATAGATGTCCATTTCCATTAACACTAATAATCTCAACACAATGAAAATATCAATTTTATCTTTAATCAATACGAACTTAATCATCATTAATATTATAACTCACAATATTTAACAACCAGATCAATCCCAGGAAAAAGGGGGCTTTCCGATAAGGATTTCTCCCTATTGGCGTGCAATTAGGTGACCAAACCTCTCCTTGAAATAACTTTCTAGACATTGTCAATATTGTAAATAATAATATAAATAACTTTATCGTCTCAATTATTAATTTAATAATATAAGATATTATGCAGATGATACTGTGACAATAATTGAATCAATAATACGAAAGATATTATACAGCAATTACTGTAGCAATAATTGAGTATAACTGAGTGACTTCTCACGTAAGCATCAATAATCAATACCGTGTGCTACTATGTAACCACAAGTATTACTGTACTTTTATCCCCGAGTAGTTCAACAGTTTAACGGTAAAACTTTCGCCGTTATTTTTATATAAAGATAATTCTGTCGTTTTCTAACTACGATAATACTTCCGTTGTGGGGTCCACCAATGATTGTGCCGTCGTATAAATATTTCCTGTTAAAATAAATATTCTCCGACCAATCGAATATTATATAACCACTTGCTTAATTTGCAAAATTTATAAATATTACCTCCAACTATAACATTATATCAAATTTACTCCTTAATATTCAAAAAAATATTTTGAGAAATTTAAATCTTTATTCATAAAATTTTGGGTCTCACAATCTCCCCTCCTTATGAAATTTTGCCCTCAAAATTTACGTACGTACCTGGTATGCCGAAGAGGTGAGGATACCTCATCAAATTCTAACTCTTGAGGTATAACCTTTGAGCGTAGAATATGTTTCTTCTTATCCAAGATTTTAACAGGTACCTCTTCATACGTTAAATCTTATGATATCTCGTCCGGTTCTAATTTAATAATGTGGTTCGGGTCGTCCACATATTTATGTAACATCGATACGTGGAATACGTTATGAACACGAGACATACTTGGCGGTAAAGCGAGTCTATAGGCCATAGTTCCTACTCGATCGAGGATTTCGAATGGCCCAATTAAATCAGGGGTTTAGATTTAATCTCTTCATCGATTATTGCTTCTATAATAACGCCTTCTTGAACCTTCTTCTTCATATTCATTAGCTCCGGGTGTGTAGCTTGAGCGGATTTTAACTTTATCAATTAAAGTCAATTCTACTCGTATATTTGATATCACCACGTGGGTCCCTAGAGTCTTTAACTCTATCTTCATCATTTGTAAGTTATACGAAATGGGTTTTTGTGTTAACAACATCACACTCGTAACTGCATACGATCTTCTACTCAATGCGTCAGCTACCACATTCGCTCTTCCACGATGATATTGAATGGTATAGTCGTAACCTTCAACAGCTCGAGCCAACATCTTTGACGCATAATACGTTCGTTCAGGGTGGAAAAATATTTAAGGGTATTAGAAATGGGTTTTGTACTGGGGTCAATACAAAATTCGATTTCACTCTCTGGGGCAGGACAAGAAGTCTTCAGGAATACGTCAAGAAATTTATTAACGATAAAAATATCATTCAAATCTGACGTATTTTTGTTTAAATCAGTGACATGGGCTAAGATAGATTGACAATTGTTTTTCAATAAACGAATAGCTTTATGGCTTGATATGACAGTGATTGACATTAGTGGTTTGGTTGCTTGAATTCACATAATAGGTTGGTTAGGAATATGAAAGCTAACAACCTTACGAAAACAATCAATTTTAGCATGATGAGTAGTTAACCAATCAATCCCTAAAATCACATCAAATACAAGTATTTTCAAAGAGATAAGATCGAAAGGTAACATGCGATTACCGATTTGAATCGAACAAGACTTATAAATAGTGGAGGTAACGAAGGTTTCTCCCAACGGAGTTTCAATCGATAAGTCAAAGTCTAATTTTTTCGGAGTTAAATTTAAACGTTGAGCGCAAGTAGGAGAAATAAAAGAGTGGGTAGAACTGGTATCTAATAAGGTATAGACATTGTAAGAATTTATAATAACTAACCCATGATAACTTCATTCGGGTTACTCGCTTTTTGAGAAGTCATGAAAAAACGCTCTTCCTTGAACTACCGATTTTGTCTTGTCTGGGACGGCCTTTGATGCCTCCATCCCAGCTGGACTTGACTTCGGTGCATCACAAAATTGGGCAAGGTGATCTTCTCTTTCACAATTATAACACGCTTTGGATTGCTGCGTACAGTTCAGACTGATATGCCCCTCCCCTCCGCATTTGTAACATACGATTGCCTGTCGTTTCCCTTCCTTAACAACAGGTGCTGGTGATGACGTCTTTCCATCATTATTGAATCTCTTCTTCTTGAAATTTTCACTTCTATTATCTTGTCCATGATTACCACCGAAGTGGTTACCCTTTTCTGGCATGTTGATTCCCTCCACGTTTGTTGTCACCGCTTCGATGACTGCTACCACTAGTATTATCATTTTTTCGGTTGCTCTCTCTTGGTTGGGTTAACTCATTATCAAGCTCCAATAACTGAGCCCTATTTACAACATCTGAATACAAACACAGCTTATGAGAAATTAAGTATTGACGTATCTCGGGTTTCAAACCTCTTAGAAACATCCGCGTCATTCTCTCCTCATTATTAACCAAGTAGCAACCGGGACAACTCGGAAAATTTAGCTTCGTACTGTGACACGGTCATATTGTTCTGCTCCAGCTTGAAGAACTCTACCTCCATCATGTGACAAATACTTTCGGGAAAGTTCTTGTCGTTGAACAGTTCTTGGAATTTCTCCCAAGACATCTTCAGTGCGGCAGGTTGAGTACGCTTTACCGATTCCCACTAGTAATTTGCCTCTCCTCGCAACATAAAGGTGGCAAAGGGAACCTTTTGCTCCTCGGAGCATCCCAAGACATCAAATATCTTGGTGATCTGCTTTATCCACGTCTCTGCCGTAAGTGGTTCTGGCTTTCCCAAAAACTCTGGTGGTCCCAGCTCCTTGAACTGCTTAGCGGTGACCATCCGAGAGTTTCCAGTGTTTCCACCTGCATTTTGAACAAGAGTCTCTCTCGCCTGAGGTTGCATGAATTGCATAAAGCCTCTGAACATCCCATCGTTCATCATTTGATCGGTGTTGTTGTTTACCTGAGGATTATTGTCTTCCTGTTGTACATTATCCTGGGTATTGATCGTTGGTGACTCAACGGTCTCATGTGCTTCATTGCTTATCTCAACATTTTTAGATGCCATTTTCAAACACTGCCACAAAATAAGGGTTAATTGACATATCACATATTATCCTTATACTCTGAGAGACCAATTAAATACCAAATAAACTTAGGTAGGTCATACTAGCGAAGGAATTCCCCGTCTCTCCCCTCCTTGTTCTTGTCTCACATCTCAGTCAGGGATCATATCCCTAAGCTTTGATACCAACTGTGACGCCCCCAAAATAGGTATACATCACACATCTTGAGTCGCCAAATACATGGTATAAAATTCAAATACAACTTAATAATACAACTGTCGTGTAAAATACGACAAAACATAAACTGAGAGTTTTAATATGACTATTGTCTTCTAAACAGTGTTCAACTCAAATGGAGTCCTCAATACATTTATTATCACACTATTTCATAAAACAGTAAAGACTACTAATGCTATCATCTAGACCGTTACTCTGTCCCCCGACTAGTCCCAGCTACGTTCTCATTTCCTGAAGAGAACAATGAAAGTAAAATGGTGAGCTCAACTAGCCCAGTAAGAAATATTATGACTAAGATAATGTAAAATAATTTATCGTTAGCCTTCAACAGTGTTAAATTGATAAAATATAACAAACATCAAGTTTAACTGCAGCGGAATAAACAATCCATTAGAAGAGTCAAGTAGAGCATAAAATCTACTATCTCCTATGATTTAATAGATTTTTCATCACATTTATCGCTGAGACTCAACTTAATAAACAATCCACATCATCGAATCACCCCTGCACTACGGCCAAGGATATTCATTAGTATCACGACCACAAATTATCCATGCACTACGGGCCAAGGATATTCGTGTATTCATCAATGGTCATGATCATGCCAACAATTGTCCATCAATGCACTACGGGCCAATGAGAACTTTTACCACATCATTTATATCATTATGGTCATAATTATACCGAATAATCCCTGGTCATAATCATACCAAGTCCATCTATGCACTACAGGCCATGGATGACTTTCAACATAATATAAACATGAGGATGATGACAATGATATAAGAATTCAATAAAACAACTTCAAGGATAAATTTTTAAAGATTTATAATTTAATTTATCCAGAATTCAATATTGTCCAAATTATCAACATGATACTGCTTTATGGAGTAAAATTCAAGAATGATAATGTATCAAAAATGATTTGGACCGAAAAGAAATCAATTTTTTTATGAATAGTACTCCTGGTGAATAATACCCGAGTGAATAGTACCCCGTGAATAGTACTTCGGGAAATAGTACTCCATGAATAGTACTTTTTGAATAGTACTCGTGAATAGTACTTTGTGAATAGTACCCGTGAATAGTACTTTTGTGAATAGTTCCGTATAAATGAATAGTACTCATGGACAGTACTCCGACATGAAAAACTTAAAATTTAACAAGAATGTGCAGAAAATATCCTTGTGAAGCGATACTAGATGAAGCGCAAATTTTAAGGATATTCTACTAATTTCATGGAATATAAAAGCAATACTTTAATCGAATGATGGTATAATCAGGAATACGAGAAGAAATAATATTACTCACATACTACAGAGTATGGAAGAAAATATTATTCCTATGAATATTGAACAAAATAATATTCCTTACCTTAGAAGAAGACTGGATACTGGAATAGTGAGGTAGCAGACTTCTCTTCTACTTTTTCTCTAAAGCTTCTATCTCTATAAATGCTCATGTGAGTCTTAGTGAATTGGTGGGAATGAAAGAAGAATGAGCTTCTATTTATAGGAAAATATAGTTTCGATAATTGCACGTTTTGGGGCTCGAAATATTACAGTATAATACCTTCATCTTTTTCTTCATTTTTAATTTAGTCATGCAAGTATTATCAAACTTGCACCACCTACCCTAATAGTACATCTTGTGAATCAATAGTACAATCATGTGAAAAAAATGATTATAGTATAGTACCTTCATTTATACCTCCATTTTTAATTTAGTCATGCAAGTATTATCAATCTTGCACCACCTCCCCTAATAGTACATGCATGTGAATCAAAAGTACACACATATGAACAAATATTTATAAGCATGTGAATCAATAGCAATTAACTGCTCATTTATCCGATTAATTACCCGATTGGTCAATATAACCTCCAGACATCAATTATGATCGAAATAGATGTCCATTTCCATTAACACTAATAATCCCAACACAATGAAAATATCAATTTTATCTTTAATCAATACGAACTTAATCATCATTAATATTATAAATCACAATATTTAACAACCAGATCAATCCCAGGAAAGAGGTGGCTTTCCGATAAGGATTTCTCCCAATTGGCGTGCAATTAGGTGACCAAACCTCTCCTTGACAGAACTTTCTAGACATTGTCAATATTGTAAATAATAATATGAATAACTTCGTCGTCTCAATTATTGATTTAATAATATAAGATATTATGTTGATGATATTGTGACAATAATTGAATCAATAATATGAAAGATATTATGCAGCAATTACTGTAACAATAATTGAGTATAACTGAGTGACTTCTCACGTAAGCATCAATAATTAATACTGTGTGCTACTATGTAACCACGCGTATTACTGTACTTTTACCACCGAATAGTTCAACAGTTTAACTGTAAAACTTTCGCCGTTATTTTAATAAAAAGATAATTCTGTCGTTTTCTAACTACGACAATACTTCTGTTGTGGGGTCCACCAATGATATTCCCCGACCAATCGAATATTATATAACCACTTGCTTACTTTGCAAAATTTAGAAATATTACCCACAACTATAACATTATATCAAATTTACTCCTTAATATTCAAAAAAATATTTCGAGAAATTTAAATCTTTATTCATAAAATTCGGGGACTCACAATATCAGCTGGTTTGGAGGGATTTGTCATATACAGCGATGCTTCAGGCAAAGGTTTAGGGTGTGTTCTCATGCAACATGGGAAAGTCATAGCATATGCCTCACGAAAACTCAAAGAATATGAGAGGAATTATCCTACTCATGATTTAGAGTTGGCAACTGTCGTTTTTGTGCTTAAGATTTGGAGGCATTACCTGTATAGAGATAAGGTGGAGATCTATACAGATCATAAAAGCCTCAAATATTTCTTCACTCAAAAGGAACTCAACATGCGGCAACGACAACGGCTTGAGCTATTGAAATATTGTGAGCATACCATTCAATACCATCCTAAAAAAATGAACGTAGTAGCTAACGCATTGAGTAGAAGATCATATGCGGGTATGAGTGTGATATTGTCAACGCAAAGGCCCATTTTGTTTGACTTACAAAGGATGGAGATAGATTTAAAGACTCAAGGGACCCATGTGATGATGGCGAATATACGAGTAGAACCGACTTTAATCGATAAAGTTAAAATTGTCGCCAAGCTACGAGATCTGGAGCTGATGCGTATGAGGAAGAAAGTGCAAGAAGGTGCTATTCTGGAAGCAAGAATCGATGAAGAAGGAATACTTCGAGTCAACTCCAGACTTTGTGTTCCTAACGATTCTGACTTGAAGTATAAAATCATGATGGAGGCGCACAACACACCGTTTGCAATCCATCCTGGGAGTGCCAAAATGTATTGTGATCTTCGACATACATTTTGGTGGAGCAATATGAAGAGAGAGATAGAGGGGTTTATCTCAAGGTGTCTAACTTGTCAACGAGTTAAGGCGGAGCATCAAGTGCCAAAAGGTCCATTGCAACCACTTGAAATTCCAGAATAGAAGTGGGAGAACATTACCATGGATTTCGTTATTGGTCTTCCCAAGGTTTCTCAAGGTATAGATGTGATTTGGGTCATTGTTGATAGATTGACCAAGTCTGCTCATTTCCTACCGATACGAGAAACTTATACACTTGAACGTCTTGCTCGTATGTACATAAACGAGATTGTAAGATTGCATGGTATGCCAGTATCCATAGTTTCTGATCAAGACCCAAGATTCACTTCACGATTTTGGGTTAGTTTGTAAAAGGCTATGGGCACGGATTTATGATTTTGTTTGGAATATCGTCCTTAAGTGGATGGGCAGTCAGAGAGGATTATTCAAACTCTTGAAGATTTATTAAGACTCTATGTCCTTGACTTCAAAGGAAGGTGGGACAAGTTCTTACCATTGGTGGAGTTTTCCTACAACAACAGTTATCAAGAAAGTATTGGCATGGCTCCATTTGAGGCGTTGTATGGAAGAAAGTGTCGTTCTCCAGTATATTGGGATAAGGTGGGTGAAGCAACATTGTTGGGACTGAAGTTGGTACGTATAACTACAGAAAAGATTCAAATGATCCGACAACGTATAAAAACTTCACAAGATCGACAAAAGAGTTATGTTGATCTTCATCGAAAGGACGTGGAATTCAATTTTAGAGATCATGTGTTGTTATGCGTTGCTCCATGGAAAGGTGTTACGAGATTTGGAAAGAGAGGAAAGCTCAATCCTCGATTCATTGGCCCATTTTTAATCCACGATCGAGTAGGAACTATGGCCTATAGACTCGCCTTACCGCCAAGTATGTCTCATATTCATAACGTTTTCCACGTATCTATGTTACGTAAATATGTGATAGACCTGAACCACATTATTGAATTAGAACCGGACGAGATAGCGGAAGATTTAACGTATGAGGAGGTACCTGTTAAAATCTTGGATAAGAAGGATCATATTCTACGCACCAAGGTTATACCTCAAGTCAAAGTTTTGTGGAGAAATCACGATGTTGAGGAAAAATGACCTGGGAGTTAGAATCTGAAATGAAGTCAAGGTATCCTTGCCTCTTCGACATACCAGGTACGCACCCTAATTTCGAGGATGAAATTTCATAAGAAGGGGAGGTTGTAAGACCCCAACTTTTATGAATAAAGATTAATTTTTTCTCGAAATATATTTTTGAATATTATGGTGTGGATTTGATATAATGTTATAGTTGTGGGTATTATTTACAAAATTTGCAAGGTAAACAAGTGGTTATATAATATTCGATTGGTCAAAGAATATTCGTTTTAACAGGGAATATTCGTATGACGGCACAATCATTGATGGACCCCATAACGAAAGTATTGTCGTAGTTAGAAAATGACATAATTGTCTTTTTATAAAAATAACGGCGAAAGTTTTATCGTTAAACTGTTCAACTACCCGGTGGTAAAAGTGAAGTAATACGCGTGGTTGTATAGTAGCACACGGTATTGATTATTGATACTTGCGTGAGAAGTAACTCAGTTATACTCAATTATTGCTAAAGTATTACTGCATAATATCTTTCATATTATTGATTCAATAATTGTCACAGTATCATCTGCATAATATTTTATATTATTAAATCAATAATTGAGACGACAAAGTTATTCATATTATTATTTGCAATATTGAAAATGTCTAAAAAGTTCTGTCAAAGAGAGGTTTGGTCACCTAATTGGGCAAAATCCGGGAGAAATCCTTATCGAAAAGCCCCCTCTTTCCTGGGAATGATCTAGTTATTAAATATTGTGAGTTATAATATTAATGATGAATAAGTTTGTGTTGATTAAAGATGAAATTGATATTTCCATTATGTTGGGATTATTAGTGTTAGTGGAAATTGACATCTATTTCAATAATAATGGATGTCTAGAGGCTATATTGACCAATTGGGTAATTAATCGGATAAATAAGTAATTAATTATTATTAATTCACATGCTTATAACTATTTATTCATATGTGTGTACTATTCATTCACATGCATGTATTATTAGGGGAGGTGGTGCAAGATTGATAATACTTGCATGACTAAATTAAAAATTAAAGTATAGATGAAGGTACTATACTGTAATTATTTTTTTCACATAATTGTACTATTGATTCATAAGATGTACTATTAGGGGAGGTGGTGCAAGTTTGATAATACTTGTAGGACTAAATTAAAAATGAAGAAAAAGATGAAGGTATTATACTGTAATATTTTGAGCCCCAAAACGTGCAATTATTGAAACTATATTTTTCTATAAATAGCAGCTCATTCTTCTTTCATTCTCACCAATTCACTAAGACTCGCAAGAGCATTTATAAAGAAAGAAGCTTTAGAGAGAAAGTAGAAGAGAAGTCTTGTGACACCCCTTAATTCGGGTTACCTGACCCCCAAGTTTGGTGTTCATGATCCACAATATAATACCATTTAACTACCCGTTCATATATAAATAGGAATACATAAGTCATTAACATATGTTATTAATACATAAGTCCCAGGTCCACTAACCTTAACATTACAGAAATAGCCCTTAGATATACAAAAAGGGTTTACAATACAACATATTCATAAGGTTTATAAAAACTAATCCAGCATTTTGCCTTTGCCTTTGTTCTTCTTTGATCCGCTGGCCTCTTCGATTCTAACTGAAATGTTTTATATATAGCAAGGGTGAGCAACAAGTTTGCCCCGCAAGTTAAGACATACAATAAATGTATACGAATCAATAAGAACAAACTATCTATTTTGATAGAATGAAACCAAAGTTCGGGGAACTTTGAAATAGCTGAACAAATTGTTAATTAATAATAAGTCTTCTCGTATTCTAGGCAACGCAATAATCTGATAATGAAAGAGTACAACAGTTTCAAAGTTTCTGCGATATTCTAATGAATAATCAAGAATCAATTCTACGTAATTACAAAGTGGAATATTTTCCAAATTTATGCTGAGCGATCACACTAGATCTAGAACTTATTTTCTCGGGTATCTATCAAAGATTTACTTTGATACATATGCAGGAGTATCAGATAACCATAAAGATTAAATCATACTCCTCTGCAACTACTTAGATCCGGCCAACTCCTTGTACCCTATATTATGCATAATACTTAACAGTGTGCAATGGTCGAATACACGACCTAAAATGTTCCCTTTATATAAAAGGTTGTTCTTCTCATTCTCAAAATCAAGATTTTGATTTAAAAACGAAATACTGTGATTTCAAATTCTAGTTACTTCTTGATCTATCCGAAATAATTGGCATCGGTCTGTCAATCATAATTGAATTCTTTTCTTGAACCTATCAAGTTCTAACAAATGTTCGTCTAGCCAAAACAATTAGCTAAGACATTTCTCAACATAATTTGACAATAAACAGGAATTATTTGTATTGTCAATACTAGCTTCTACGAATATGAATATCCAACAATAGTTCTTATGACACACTACAACATCCAACCTACATCGTGGTCTAATAACAAACACACAAGGAGATCGGATCTCCCAAACTAACTGTCAGACAACTCCTGGGTTTTCTGGGTAACCCAGAAAACCAGGCAGTTCATGGGTACCACTTTGTGGCCCGATTATTATAGTGTTCTGGTCATCAAATCAGTTAGGTTATGGTCCACATCTATAGTACTAGTGTCAAGGTAAAGTTACATAACACAATCTCAGTTAAACAACATTCAAGGCTCCAGATTTAATCAGGTCAAACGTTGTCAGAAAGCGTGTTCTTCATTTTTCTGGAAAATTCCCATAAATGAAATCAGTGCAACTGGCCTACTTTGACCACTTGATGCGATTGATTTATGGATTTTTTATGGGATATTAAGGCATGGGTCTATAGTAAGTATGATCAGCTACAACATGATCATAACACTAAAAACCTGACAGATCAGGACCGTTCAAATAGTTGTCAGACTCGGTTTTACACTTTCTGGGTTACCCAGAAAGTGACTGGTCATGCTCGGTCAACTCTCTTTGACCATGAATAACACACAATCTAGACATCTAATGGTTGTGATTTCTTTTTCAGAATAAAGACCTCATACCCAGCTACACATAACAACTTTAAAACAACAAATATCATAATCGAGCAAGGATCTGTGGCTACTGACATTTCTTGTCAGACCACAAAAATTGATCAAGAACAATTTTGAAAAATCATCATTTTAAGGCAATTTGATGCTATGGATTCATGATAGATCATCATAGATCTTCATAAAACATCCATTAGCAAGATTCTAAACACTTAAACACAAAAACTTTCTTAGCATACAAGATCAAATTAGATTTTAGGGTTTATACCTTCTTGTTCAAATCTTGATCTTGATCTTCCTAACCTGATATTGTTTGATCAAGGGTTGTTTTTAGGACTGACCTACTTGATAATTTCGGAGCTTAGATGAGAGAGAGTAGGTGAGAACTTGAGAGCAAAATGGCAATTTTTGTACACTTTCTCTCTCCCAAATCTATATATATATTATGATATCTAGCACATGGATGATCACTTGGACCATTTTTTCTGCAGATTTTATGTTACTAAGTCAACACGGTTGGTCACCTACTAAAGCTTTTGCAATATTTTACAAGTTACTAATTAAAGAATATAAAAAGGGCATTTTTGTCATTTACAAAATAAATTTAAGGGCATACATGAAATTTGGCATACCCTTAGGGTTTAACCCTAAGGTTCTAACCCTTAGGTTTTAAATCATTAACTTTGTAGAATTTTCTAAATTAGGGTTTTAATTTAGAAATATAAAATTTTGAAACTAAAATTAGGGTTTCCTAATTAAATTAGGTTTTCTTAATCATATCAACGTTTAATAAATATATTAGGCCTTCCAATTAGTATTAGGGTTGCCTAATTAGGGTTTAGAAGTCCCGAATATGAAATTAGGGTTTTAATTAGAAAAATTAAATTTTCTAAATTATAATTAGGGTTTGTAAAATAGAAATTAAGATAACTAAAATATAATTAGGGTTTTCTAATCATATTAAAGTTTAATACACACATTAGGCTTGCCAATTAGGATTAGGGTTTCCTAATTAGGGTTTAGGATTCCCGAATTTAAAATTAGGGTTTCTCGGCTTTCGATTATGGTTTCTAACGGTACGTTATGGTTTTTAATCTTGAGATTAGGGTTTCTAATCTTGAGATTAGGGTGTCTAGTCTCTTATTAGGGTTTATTAATTTTAAACCTTATCCGATCAATCATTGATCAAAAATTCTATACGGTACAAACACGTATTCTTCAATATAATTATTTTAATTATATTTTCTATCGAATCCCTTTCCAGAAATTAGGGTTAGAGTTTCTAAAGCTGTTAAGCACAACTCTACTATAAATTTATTAGTCAATACACAAATTGACCCTCTCGAGACTCGTATCACAGAAACTTGTCACAAAATTAATATTAATAAAAAAAAATTATTCGTAAGATTTTTATTATTAAAAATCACGGGTTATCACATTCACCCCTCCTTAAAAGGATTCCGTCCTCGGAATCACCGCTTTCTTATTCTCTACAATCTTTTAAAGTTATATCATCAATTCATTTTTATCAACACAATATTAATTTGTGTTTCAAATTCTAACTTGTGACTTGAATCTATAAAAGAAAACAGTTCACAGAAATATCTAACTCATATTACTCGCGTAATTAAATTTCTAAACGAAATCATTACCTGATGCCACCTCCTGAGTAGCCACTGCATCCTGCGCCGTCATGTTAAATGTACGGGCTGTTGGTCTTCCTGACTGTGCAGGTCCTCGAATTGCCGAGGTTCCACCACCGGGTCCCTTGTTGACACTTTCCTTCTCCGCATTCTTCTTCGGATAGTTCCGAACCAAATGATCAGTCGATCTGCATGCAAAACAACCTTAAATTTTTTGGGATTAGGGCAATTGGGTGACATGTGCCCTCTTGCCCCTCTTGCATGATTATAGCAAACTCCCTTCTTCTTCGTGAACTCCAAAGCATGGTTCTTCCCACAATTCGAACATGGCTCCCTTCCTTTCCTATTATCTTCTGTCTTATTACCCGACTGGGTATTCTCATTCCATTTTCTCTTATTCTGATTACTTCCTCCACTACTTCCTCCATCATTTGTCTTCTTCTTCTTATCCTGATGGAATCAAGACGCAGCCTTGCTCCCTCCTTCCACAATTAACGCTTTCTCCATCAACGCCGCGAACGTATTGATCTGCAATACCGCTACCTTGTTGAATATCCTCGGCTTCAGTCTGTTCTTGAAACTTCTCGCCTTTCTCGCCTATGTGTCCACCTGATGAGGTGCAAATCTTGCCAACTCGTTGAATTTGGCAGCGTATTCTGTTACCGACATGTTCTCCTGCTTCAATTCTAGAAATTTAACTACCATCCTGGATTGCATACTCGGCGAGAAGTAGTTCTCAAAGAACAATTCCTTGAATCTTGTCCACAATACCACCGCTGTACCAGCTCTTGCCCGATTAGTCTCCCACCAGTAATTGGCTTCTCCCTTCATTAAGTATGTCGCAAAATCCGTCTTCTTCTCTTCTGCCACTCGCTCAATGACGAATGCTTTCTCCATCTCCTTCACCCAAGTTTGGGCTTCAATCGGATCTGTGGTCCCTTTAAATTCAAGCGGTCTTACCGCTTTAAAGTCCTTGAAGTTAGCCAATCTATCAGCTAGCTGATTTCTCGCTCATCCTCTTGCTGGAGCCCTATTTTCCATAGCTTCAGCTATCATATCTACAAAATTCTGCATTGGGTCCGCTTGACCTCCTTTGTTATTCACTGACTGTTCTTCTCGTTGGTTTCGATTCTGTCGTCTAGGCGGTATGATCTGATTTAAATAAAAATCTTATATTAATTCTCACATAATCGCATATTTATTCAAATAGCACATAGTACATTTAGTACTTCACATATTACTATCCCTTTTTAAATCATATCAGGATTATTAACACAACTTTACACAAAAAGTTGTAATTCTCCATTCACACATAGTTATTCCCAGTTCGTCAAACTTACCACACTTATGAGTTCAGGAACTTGCCACAATTATATGAGTGTATGAACTTATCCTAGTCAGACCTTTGGCGTCCATTCGCTGAGGGGTTCAAAACATTTCATATAATTATGAGTCATTAACTTACCATAAGTATGAGTTTTAAGAACACACAATTTAATCTCAATCTTATACTCATATAGAAAATAAAGATTTCATTCATACAAACATATTTATATTTACATATGTTCACACATCGTTTTCGATATTATAACACTTAATATCATAATCTTCTACCAAAAGATACTAGCACTTATTTCCAAGTTGTCTACCGTCCACTCCCTTCACCAGTCTTCTTCTTGTTGGGACACTTGTTGAATCTGTGACCCGTTCTTCCACATGAGAAACACTTCCTCAAATTTGGCTTAGGACAATGTAGAGAAATATATCCTTCATGTTTACAGTTGAAACATATATTTTTCCACATCATGCACTCTCCCGCATGTGTGTTTCCACACTTGCTACAGGCTTGCTTCTTCTTCGGGTTTGACTTTTCCGAATTAGGGCTGTCGTTGTCCCTCTTTCTCTTTTTCTTCTCCTTCTTCTTTGGTTCCTTGGATGATCCACCACCTTGACCTTCATTCATCCCACATTCCTTGACTCATTCCGTTTCTTGATCATTTCAGCAGAACTTGCGCTCTATCTTCCACAACTCCTCTAGAAGAAACTCTTTACTTCGGAGTTCTTGGACTTCTGCAAATAGCTGATCTTGTTCTCCAACTTTGATCTTATTCTTTAACTCCATCTTAGCTGGCTCAGACTCTGCCTACTCATCTCCACTCAGATACATATCGGGATAATCGTCATGATCGCTCCCCAGATTGACCATGGGTTCATCTTTTCCCACCTTCTCAACTGATTCGCTTTGCGCTGGCACCTCGGCTACTGGCTTTGGTGCAACAGCCGCTAGCATCTCCGCACTCATTTGATCTTCTCCAGACATCCTACAATCAGTTTAAATAACTTGATTAGTACTTCATTAGTACCAACTTCTCACACTATGTGTCCACATATTTCATTATTGATTCACTTTGGTAATCCCTCACTTAAAACTCTAAATGAGTTTTCGCGTATGGTTATAATCCTAGGGTTTTCCCCCAACCCACTTAAGGTTTATAACCTACAGCTCTTCTACCAACTTATGACACCTTGGTCACTACAGCTTTGATACCAACCTATGACACCCCCAAATCCGGGTTACCTGACCCCCGAGTTTGGTGTTCACGATCCACAATATAATACAATTTAACTACCCATTCATATATAAATAGGAATACATAAGTCATTAACATATGTTGTTAATACATAAGTCCCAGGTCCACTAACCTTAACATTACAGAAATACCCCTTAGATATACAAAAAGGGTTTACAATACAACATATTCATAACATATTCATAAGGTTTATAAAAACTAATCCAGCATTTTGCCTTTGCCTTTGTTCTTCTTTGATCTGCTGGCTTCTTCGATTCTAACTGAAATGTTTTATATATAGCAAGGGTGAGTGTCGACGTCGGGATTTTTTGGATGTCCCTTTTCGTTACTTGTTCTTTGGTGTTCTCATTTTAGGTGAAATTTGTTTGAAAAAATAAGTGAAAAAGGTCCGACATGTATAATGTCGACGATGGACTGTTAAGAGTCGCCAGTTGATTTTTTAAATGGTTGTACCAACACAACAGAGAAAAGGTTGCACATTGACCCAGTGATGTGACACTGCTATACGGGTCGGTGAAACCGAGATTCATTAGGGTCCGGGGACTTGGTTATGCGAGGGGAAGGTGTTAGGCACCCCCCGACATCCGTGTTACCACGGTGACCGCCTCTTTTCAAGAAACTATTATCTGAATGTGTGTGTGTGGGTCAATGTGCTATTATTTGGAAGTAGTGCGAGGCCTTGTTCGAACCTATATACACAGGGTTTGAATTTATGTAAAAATTCAGTTTTTAACAAGATATAGCAATGATGTTTTATAAAAAAGGTTTTTCAAACCCTGATTCTCAATAGTAATTGAGACCTTTTACACTCCCATTTTATTAAGTGCTCGGCTTGATTGATTTTATTTTACGAATGCGAGGCATCCGTATAAAAATAATGTACAACATAATGCCGACATCCTCATGGGTATGGAAACCATCTGAGGAAACTCAGACACCGCAGAATAATTTACAAGCTCCTTACAACTAAAAATGTCCATCACTGGAACCGAATCTAGGTTCAATGGGATGAATTTGTGATCACATGATTCCTAGGGGCACAGAATACTGCAATTTATATGAAAGCAGTAAGCATGTATATATATATAAAAGCTATAAAAATATATATACAGACATGATCACCAACCACGAAGCACTTCCATGGGGGATCAGAAATATAAATAAAGCTGTTAAAAGCTATCAACCGCCACGGAGGAAACTCCAGGCGAGACGAAATGTAAATAAAGTTGTAAATACGTTCAACCGCCACGAAGGAAACTCTAGGCGGGAAAAAAAAAATAATATATATATATATATATATATATATATATATATATAAACAATAAACATATTAGAATGTAAAATCCGAGCTCATCGAGCGAGTTCACCCACGATTCGAATATATAAGTATATATATATATATATATATATATATATATATATATATATATATATATATATATATATATATATATATATATATATATATATATATAAATAAGCATATAGGATGTAAAATTGGGCTCATCGAATGAAATTCCACACACATAGTTAATATATATAAATGTATATATATATATATATATATATATATATATATATATTAAAGCGAAAGAACGCACTGCATCAAGTCTAGGCTCATCGAACAAAGTCGACAGACAGATAATATATATAAATGTATATAAAATTCAGTATAGTTTGGGGAATTGGCCAACGATGATCCGAATGAACACCTCATAAGCGTTCTGGAGATTTGTGACACATTTAAGTACAACGGGGTAACTGATGATGCAGTTAGACTTTGCTTGTTTCCTTTAACATCATGGGACAAGGCGAAGAGTTGGTTACGCTCACTTTCGCGAGGGTCAATTACAACATGGGTCAACCTTGCTCAAAAATTTTTGGCTAAGTTTTTTCCACCGGCGAAAACTGCTAAGATGATGAACGAGATCACTATGTTTGAGCAACAACATGGGGAGTCACTGTACGAAGCTTGGGAGAGATACAAGGAGCTATTAAGGAAGTGTCCACATCATGGACTTCCCAAGTGGCTACAGATGAACACTTTGTATAATCGGCTTAAAGGGAATATCCATACGAGCATTGATGCAGCATCAGGGGGAGTTTTTATGGCCAGGAGTTTCGAGGAAGCATATGAATTGATAGAAATAATGGTGGCTAACAATTACCAGTGGCCCAAAGCAAGAATGACACAACTAAAGGTAGTTGTGATGTTAGAGGTAAATGGGGTGACATCACT
Organism: Panax ginseng; assembly: GCA_020205605.1. Taxonomy (NCBI): domain Eukaryota; kingdom Viridiplantae; phylum Streptophyta; class Magnoliopsida; order Apiales; family Araliaceae; genus Panax; species Panax ginseng. The sequence goes on from CM035145.1 coordinate 72,042,118, forward strand.
AACGGCATAGATTTCAGCTTTGTAAAAGAAGATGGATGCTCTTACGAGTACACAGGCTCAAGAGGTTACATTTGTGTATGAATTGTGTGTTGGGGAACATCCAACAGAACAGTGTGCCATAAATCTTGTACCGGTACTGTTTATAGGCAGCTATTATAGAATACCTCAGAATCCATATCAGAATGCTTATAATATGGGGAATAAGAACCAACCCAATTTCTCATGGAGCACTAACCAAAATCAACATGCTCTACGACCTTCTTATCCCCCTAGGTTTCAAAATAAGCATCAGCAGTCAGCTCCATAACATAAGAAAAAGTCGAATTTGGAAGAGCTGATGTTGAAGTACATATCGGGTAATGAGGCAGAGATGAAAACGCAAGCAGCAGCGATCAAGAATTTGGAATATCAGATGGGACAGCTTGCTAGCACTGAATAATAGGCCTCAAGGGACTCTACCTAGTGACACTGAGAAAAATCTGTGGAAAATCATGAACAGTGTCAAGCCATTACTCTGAGAAGTGGAAAACATCTTGATGGATAGAATTCAGAAAATTTGCCTAAGAAAGTTGTTAAGGATAGTGAAGACAAAGTAGTGGAAGAAAAACAGGTTGAGACAAACAAGTGGACAAGAGTAAGACAGATGTTGAGCCCGTTGTTTATCCTCCACCACCATTCCAGCAGAGGGTGCAGAAACAGAAATATGATAAGCAGTTCTTGAAGTTTTTGGAAGTTTTCAAGAAACTTCAGATTAACATTCCTTTCGCAGAAGCCCTAGAGCAAATGCCGAGTTATACCAAATTTATGAAGGGTATTCTGTTGAGGAAGAAGAAGTTAGAGGATTACGATACTGTGGCGTTGACAAAGGAATACAGTGCAGTTTTACAGAGAAAGTTACCTCCGAAGTTGAAGGATCCGAGGAGTTTTACCATTCCTAACACAATTAGGAACATGGCCTTCAACAAGTGTTTGTGTGATTTGGGGGCAAGTGTGAACCTCATGCCTTTGTCAGTATATACACAATTGGGTTTGCCAGCTCTGAAGCCTATAAACATATCACTGCAGTTAGTGGATAGATCGATGACTTATCAAAGAAGGATTGTGGAATGCATTTTTGTTAAGGTGGATAAGTTCATATTTCCATTAGACTTTATAATTTTGTATTAGGAAGAGGAAAAAAAATTCCCAATCATCTTAGGGAGGCCATTTTTGGGTACTGGGAGGACTCTCATCGATGTTCAGAAAGGGAAATTAACCATAAGGGTACAAGACCAAGAAGTCAAATTCAATGTGTTCAAATCCATGAGGTTCCCTACAGATGAGGAGGAGTGTTTCCAATTGGATGTGATAGGAAAAATGGTTAATGAAGACCTGGTTAAAGGTTTGGATAGGGATCCGTTGGAAAATATTGTATTGGGGGATGAAGACTTGGATGATCCAGAATTCGTGGATTACTTGCATATGCTAGATTCTTTGCCTAGAGTTAGCAGATTCCAGGTACCATTCAAGACATTACACACAGAAGAAAAAGCTTCGGTACGAATTAAACCTTCATTGGAGGAGCCACCCACTCTTGAGCTTAAGCCTCTTCCTAAACACCTCATGTATGAATATTTGGGTAATTCTAATACTTTACATGTTATTATTGCATTTGCGCTTAACGAATTGCAGGAAAGTAAGTTGTTGAGGGTGCTTAGAGAGTACAAGACTGCAATAGGATGGACGATAACTGATATCAAGGGGATAAACCCCTCCTTCTGCATGCACAAGATTCTCTTGGAAGAGGACGCAAAGCCAATAGTTGAACAGGAGAGAAGATTAAACCTAATCATGAAAGAGGTAGTAAAGAAGGAAATTTTGAAGTGGTTGGATGCGGGAATAATTTACCCAATTTCAGATAGTACATGGGTAAGTCCAGTTCAGTGTGTCCCGAAAAATGGTGGAATGACAGTTATAACAAATGATGACAATGAACAAATTCCAACGAGGAAAGTGACTGGAAGGAGGGTTTGCATGGACTATGGAAAGCTTAATAAGGTAACCCGGAAGGACCACTTTCCTCTACCCTTTATCGATCAGATGTTGGACCGGTTGGCTGAGCATGAATACTATTGATTACTGGACGGATATTCAGGGTATAACCAGATAGTCATACCTCCTGAGGATCAAGAGAAGACTACCTTCACGTGCCCATATAGCACCTTTGTTTTTAGGAGGATGTCATTTGGGTTGTGTAACGCACCAGCGACTTTCCAAAGTTGTATGATGGCCATTTTTGCAGACATGGTGGAGAGGAATGTGGAAGTATTCGTGGATGACTTCTCATTCTACGGGAACACTTTTTATATATGTCTTAAAAATCTGGTCATGGTTCTAAAACGATGTGTGGAAACCAACTTGGTGCTGAATTGGGAGAAGTGCCACTTTATGGTTGAAGAAGGAATTATTCTTGGGCACGAAGTCTCTACAAAGGGTTTAGAAGTTGATAGGGCAAAGCTGGACACAATCGAGAATCTTCCATCGCCTAATCCAGTTAAGGGAATCCACAGTTTTCTTGGTCACGCTGAATTCTACCGTAGGTTTATTAAGGATTTCTCTAAGATTGCAAAACCACTATGCAGTCTATAAGAGAAAGATGCAATTTTCAGCTTTGATAACGAATGTATATCAGTGTTCGAGTAATTGAAAAAGAAATTGACTACAGCTCCCGTGATCGTAGCACCAGATTGGACAATGCCCTTTGAGTTAATGTGTGATGCTAGCGACTACGAGGTAGGGGCTGTTTTGGGTCAACGCCGAGAAAAGATATTCCACACCATATACTATGCAAGTAAAACCCATACGGACGCTCAATTGAACTATGCAACCACTGAGAAGGAATTACTTGCGGTAGTATACGTCTTTGACAAATTCAGAGCTTATTTGATAGAAATAAAGGTTGTGTTATACATGGATCACTCAATGATTCGTTATCTAATTTCAAAGAAGGATGCTAATCCTAGACTCATCAGATGGATTCTACTCCTTCAGGAATTTGATTTGGAAATAAAGAATAGGAAGGGGATAGAAAATCAAGTGGTTGACCATCTTTCGAGATTAGAAAATCTGGATAAGGACGGGGCAGATAAGTGTTTGATCAACGAGTCATTTCTGGATGAGCAACTATTTGGAGTAAACTCTAAGTTTCCATGGTATGCAGATTTTTCTAATTACTTGGTGAGCAAAATCCTCCCCCCTGATTTGACACGTCAACAGAAAAAGAAGTTCATACATGATGTCAAGTGGTTCATGAGGGACGAGCCTTATCTATTCAGACAGTGTGCAAATAAAATGATCTATAGATGTATGCCTTACAGCGAAGTAAAGAATATCTTGCACGAGTGTCATGCATCTGCATACGGGGGACATTATGGGAGTGAGCAAACAACGATCAAGGTACTTCAGCCAGGATTCTATTAGCCTACTATGTTCAAGGATGCCCAACAGTTCGTGAAAAACTATGATAGATGCCAAAAGGTGGGCAATATTTCAAAAAGGAATGAGATGCCACTCAACACGATCATGGAAGTCGAGGTTTTTGATGTATGGGGGATGGATTTCATGGGACCTTTTCCGCCTTCATACAATAACTTATACATCTTGCTAACTATGGATTACGTATCAAAGTGGGTTGAAGCTACATCACTCCCTACCAATGATGCCAAGGTGGTTCTAAAGTTTCTACAGAAGAACATATTTACAAGGTTTGGCACGTTGAGAGAAATCATAAGTGACGAGGGAAGTCACTTCTACAATAGGTCCTTTACAGCTCTCTTGGAAAAGTACGGGGTTAATCACAGGGTTGCCACAGCTTATCATCCCCAAACTAGTGGTCAAGTTGAGGTTTCCAATAGAGAGGTGAAGCGAATTTTAGAGAAGGTGGTGAATCCGAGTAGAAAAGATTGGTCTCTAAAGTTAGATGACGCGTTTTGGGCTTATCGGATAGCATACGAGACACTAATTGGGATGTCTCTGTATCAATTGGTTTTATAGGAAAACGTGTCATCTCCCTATGGAACTTCAACATAAGGCGTACTGGGCAATTCAAAAACTTAATTTTGATCAAACAGCTGCAGGAGAAAAGAGGTTACTCCAATTGAATGAACTCGACGAATTTTGACTGCAAGCTTACGAGAACTCAAAACTGTACAAAGAAAAGGTTAAAAAGTGGCACTAACAAAAGATTTTACAGAGAAAGTTTGAACCAGGATAATCTGTATTATTGTTCAATTCACGACTAAGATTGTTCCCCAAAAAGTTCAAATCCCGATGGTCGGGGTCATTTATGATCAATACTATTTTCCCTCATGGCGTCATTGAACTGCATAGCAGAAATCCTGTCCAAACATTCAAAGTCAATAGGCAGCGATTAAAGCATTACTGGGGAGGCGCCATCGACAACGAATCCACCATAATTACACTTGCCGATGCGCCATGAACAGGGAGTAGTCAGACTAAAAGACTAAAAAACAAGTGATCATTGGGAGGCAACCCAATTTTCATATCAATTACATTATTTTTGTTTTATCTTAGTCAATTTGTAGTTTAGTTCATAATTTTAATATCGCTTAGTTCAATTTTGTACAATTTGTAGTTAGATAGTAATCTTTAGCAATTCCGAACTTACTTGCTCAACCTTTATAATTTTATCTCATAATTGTGATTCTAATGGATTTTAGGTACTTAGGATGCTATTGAACATGTGTATAGGGAAAAGAAACTAAAAAATCAAAGTTTGGCAAGAAAGGGACCCCCACCCAGGCAGGCATATCCACAAATGACTGACACACTTCCGGCCGGCCAGAGGCAGAAGTCTAATATCCATGCTGCCTTGTTGAACCTTTATAGGCATAATACCCCCGCCTTACAATGAAAGTACAAGAACGGATCTCTGAGAATCGATCGCTCACTCCCACTCACCCACGATCTCTCTCATCACTTCCATTAACCCACGAAATTGCCCTACACATCTCCATTAGCCATAAATCCATACACTAATTCCCCCATCTATAAATCAAACCCTAATTTCTCCATCTCATACCACATCCCCATCAATTTCTCTAAATTTCACCAACTAAAACTTAGGGTTTCATACAATTTCGAGCTGCAGTAAGTAAGAAAAGGGGAATTCAACAAATTACTCAATTACCCACTGCACAATGATCATAAAGTGGAGAATTCAGTTTGGGTAAGCCACTGTTATTCATTTTCTTTAAAGTTTGGGTTTTAATTGTTCAGTTTGGATATTGTGGTGGTGTTGCACACCAAGTATTTGACGTATTGCTCCATAGAAAAGTTTGGAGGATATTGTTGACTGTTTTGTGAAGAATGGCACCTAGGACTCCATTGAAATTCCAAAGGGGCGAGGGTTCGGGTTCTTCACCTCCAACACGTGCCTTTGATAAGAAAAAGTTTGTAACTGCAAACGTCGTAGATAAGTATGATTACTTAGTGCCCAAAGCACTAACACCTGATAGAGGCTTGGCACCAAATTCATTCGATGGGCAGATGAGGAGACAGATACATGAGCAGGGCTGGGAAGTGCTCACAGATGACCCTAGCTCGGCGATAGTAAATGTGGTGAATGAGATTTACGCAAACGCTGAGGACAAGGCGCCATACATGGCATTTGTGAGGGGTAAGCAGGTTCCCTTTAGTGAAGAGGTAATCAACGAGTATTACAGTCTGCGAGCCCCTACAGTGTGCCAGTATGCTCAGCTACGCGATAGCAATCCCAACTATGACTAGATCTTAACAGAAATTTCTAAACCGGGCACAGTTTGGGTTAAAGGAAGAAACTCTGTGGCATGATTTTCTTGAGCAAGGACTTGAGCCGTTATGGAAATATCTGTTATACGTTTCTGTGCACGAAGTTATTCCTTTCGACGCATACCAGTGAGGTGACAAGGGAAAAAGTGCTACTACTTTATACAATTGTGAAGGATTTTGACATCAACATCGGCTCTATCATCCGTTTCTCTATACGACGATGTCTGCGAGGGCCATTCTCAGGCGGACTTCCATACCCATCTCTCATATGTGGGTTGTGCAGGCAGTAAGGCGTTAAATGGTCAGGGGATGACCCTGTGTAGCATCCACTCCATCTACGAGACTCCAGGATGATTGATAGATACACTATCTGGGCTGGAGGGGAGTCTCATCCACGAGGTGTCAGATTTGTATTTCCTAAGGCTTTTGATGAGGCGGAGGCTGAGGACACCTAGGAGGATAATGAGTTTAGGGCTGATGAGGTGCCTGCTAAGGAGGAGACTGCGGGGCATAGCAGGACGGGTAAGTACATGTTTAGTACTCAGTTCTGTAGTCTTTGGCACCATTTGGATAAGCGAGACAAAGATGTTGATAGAAAGATGACCCGATTGGCGGCGAGGCAGGACCACATGTTCAACGCCATGAACAGGTCTTTTACCTTCTTGAATGCGTCATTACAAAGCTTGAATCCTGTTATGGCCAATCAGTTCAAGTTCCAGATGCCTGAGCCCATGCCATAGTACCCTCCATCAGATTCAGATACGGAGGAGCGCAAAGTTTTTGTTCCACGACCACCATCACCTCCTGCTTAGCATATTATAGGTAAGTCCTCTTGCTCTTTACTGCTATATTTTTATAATGAGGACATTATAACTGCTAAGTTTGGGGAATTTTCGTATAGTTATTTATTTTAAGTTTGAGATTTGTGTTTATGTCATATGTTTAGTTTGTTTTCATGTTAATTATGTTTACATTTATGTAGTGTAGTTGCATAGTAGTTAGTAATGTAATTAGTTTCTTGTTTCTGTTTTTATCAGTTAAAAAAGCTGAAAAATCTCAAAAATATTAGTTAGATTACTGCGTTTATATTTCATTTAGTTCATTCTTGCATGTTTCCAGCTATGAGATTAGTTTAAGTCTATTTTTGGCCAATAATGAGATTGGAATTGAGTAGACAAGTATGGTATTGATAATTAAGGCTTTGATCTGATTTCTTGTCTTGATTTAGATCTTTTTTACATTTGAAGTTTGTATAATCAGTTTAATCTGATGAAACGACTTTGTTATTTGTTTGAGTCTAAATTAACGCATAATGGAATTCTTAAGGATAATGTTAGTTTGAATAAAAGGAATTCATGAATAGGTAGTGATGCCTAAAATTAGACAAGAACCTAAGTTTGGGGGAAAATTTGGGATATATAAGCTATTAATTTAAAAAAATAATAATAATAAATATGAATAAACACCGTGGCTAGTCTGGTTTTGTGGCCTTTGTTACTTGACTAAGTAAGCCGGAGGGGATGTCTCTACACCTAGCGCCCAAGGGCCTTAATGGTTTTGGAGTCGTTGGTTGAAAGCTCGTTAAGGTAGCACTGAACAGCCTAAGGGAATTGGACATTGCACAGCCATGAGAAAAAAAAAGAAAATAAAATAGGAAAAAGAGCAAAAATCCCCCGTAAGTGAAAAATAAAGCATAAGTATCCCATCTTGACCCTCGAAATTGGTAATTGTTTGATTTTAGTTGGATCTATCTTGTTTTTGGATTTCTTTAGTTTAAACTATTTGAGTCCTTTAAAGAAGTTTATTATGTGTTGTATTTGACTGTATATCAGTTAGCACGGTTGTTGAGCACACACACACACTATATCAGTAATAACAGTTTAAGATTTAATGATTGACTGAGAAGTTATTGATTTAGCAATGATATGATATACTATCATGTTTACTTGATTTCTCTGAGGCCGGTTGAATGGACTTTGTTATGTCTTACTGCTAGATTCGTAGGCATATAGTTAGTTGCATTACATTGCATTGCATTGCATAATGTATTGTGTTGTGCTTGAGGACTAGCAAAGTTTAAGTTTGGGGGAGTTTGATAATTGGGTTTTGTACCTACGAATCGGCTTCTGATATGGACTTAAACAGTGTTAGCCTTGTCTATTTCTGTACAGATTGACTTGTTTTTGTGTTATTCTATGTTTAGGTTGCATTACGTAGCATTGCTGGCATAATGGTGGTATTGTGGCGAGAAAGCAGCATGAAAATGGAAAAAATCAGAAACTGCAGACTGCATAACACAGATTTTAACAATCAATCAATCAATCATACTTGGAGCCCTAATTTTAGAGAAAGACGTTGGAGGAGAGAAAGGAAGGTCAAGATCATGATAATTGCATATTTGAGCGAGGGTAAGGGTGGTGTTTTACTATTCTTTTTTTTTTAATTCAAATTTTGTAATTGGGATGATGAATTCTTTACTTTATTTAGTTTTTAATTTATCTATGATGAACTAAATTCTTAATTAGGTTTGCAATGGATCTTTAGTGTTGAACGTTGATTGTCATGCCTTGATTTCAGTTTAATAATACTATCAATTCAGTTCATCTATTGTGATTTATACTTTAATTTATGATTAGCTTGATTACCAATTATGTGTAGATTTGTATGAACTCGAGAGATGATTTATGAATCTAGACCTAATTACAATAACATGTGTTCTTGATTTCTGCGTTTGATGGATTTCTTGATGAATGTTTAGGATAGAGATATACGTAACATCGCATGTAATCGATAAAGAGCTTGGACTTTAAACCTTATTTGATTTTAATTCATATAGAGATATAGTGAATTAAATAATTAGAGTGTTTGGCTTAATTCTATCAATTGTGGATTTAAGTTAATACGAGGTTAGTGCATTGAGAGATGGCTAATTCTACATTAGTGTTCTTGATTAATGAACTGAGGTAGTAAACTAAATTGGAAAAAAGTGTGATAATCAGAGTGAAACTTAAAGTGAAATTGTAAGCCTAATTCGCCATTATCTGATTGAAATTTGCGGTATCTAGTTAGGTTTATTTGTTTTGGTTTTTATTTATTAGTTTTTTAATTAATTACAATCGTTAATTCGAATAGTTTAATAAAATTGGATTAATATAAAGCTGGTAATTGATTGATTAAATTTCATACTTGTCTCTGTGGGAACGATACTCTATTCATCACTATATTACTTGTTGATCACATATACTTGTGTGTGGAGCTTAATTTAAAATATACCCAATAGGCTTTTCTAGCCAGACTCTTCTGAAATAGCTGCATTCTCAGCTTTTCATTCTCGGCGTAGAATCCGAGCTCTCTAATGAACACTTTTAAGTGGGTGTAAGGATCTCCTAATTCATCACATTTCTCGAAATCGGGAGTCTTGAATTTCTCCGAATAATGAACCTCATGGAAGATGCGAAGGTCTGAATAGGAGACACTCTCATGCGTTCCAATCCCTTGATGGACCGAATAGTCTCTTCCATTTTTAGAACCTTCTTACGAATATCACCGGTGTCTTGATCTTCTTTACGATGGGTGATTTTAAGGGTTTTGTTGGACTTCTCAGTTTGAGTCTCAGGTACTGGGACTTCTCAGTCCGGACCATGGATTCCTCCATGTGCAGAGGATTTTATTTGGATGGGTATTTGTGGACCCTGAGTTGATTTGTTTAGTTCTTTCATGAGAACAACCAACTCTGTTATTTGATTCCTCAATCCTTCGAACTCCTCACGAGAGATAAGAGTAGGATTAGGTGGGGCACTTGTAGCCATGTCTGATTGTGGGCTTAGTGCTTTTTTTGACTTTGAACGAGTAACAGGACCAATCGTTTCCCTACAAAAAGACTAGGCAGTTTAGTTTGGGAAAATAGGGAAATGCTATGCAATGTGTCCGTTTTTTAGGAGCCTTTTAATGTTCTCCTGTAAAATGGATGTTAGTCATTTTGATGATGGGATAACATGACAGGTCTTGATATGAAAAAGGAATGCATATTTACATACTCCTTTATATTTTCCATTACAATGAGATTGACATGGAAATAAAATTACAAGTAATTGATATTACAGGTAATTGAAAGGGGAAGGTATGAAGAGACTTCCCTCCGCATTTGGTTTATCAGAGGTTGACCTATCTTAGGCTACTCTCGCGGCTTTTTGGCATTAAGGTCCCAGATCATCGCAATTTACTAGATGGGAAGCTAATCCAATCTTTCACCTGGAGCAAATTTGGGTGGTGCCTTTCCCGAGCCTCGCGGAATTAGTCTCCCTTGAGTCCAGTAATCAAACACCGACAAGATTTTTATTTGTCCCTCTTCTGTTCTTGTCTTTTGGTGTTCTCATTTTACGTAAGATTTATTTGAAAAAACAAGTTTGAAAAGATCCGACATGTATATGTCGACGATTTGACTATTAGAGTTACTAGTTGGTAATTTTAAATGGTTGTACAAACTCAACCGAGAAAAGGTTTTCACAAACACCTAGTGGTTTGACACTGTTTAACTGGTCTAAGAAACCAAAATTCGTTAGGGTTCGAAGGCTTGATTAAGCGGAGGGAATGTGTTAGGCACCCCCCGACTTCCGTGATAACACGACTATCGCCACTTTTCATTAACTTTTATCTGTGAATGTGTGTGTGTGAGTTAGGTCTATGTGTAGTTATTTGGAAGTATGATATGCCTGTTGCCTCTTTTATAGTTCTTATAAAAGAGCTCTAACTCATGCAAGTATACACGGGTCAAAAAGTAATACAGAGTAAGTAAAGTATCGATCCCATAGAGAAAGTGTTAACTTTAGACTACTAAGCATTAATTAACTCACTATATTTATATGCTAAGACTATGGACTTGATTGTTGATTTAAACTAATTATGATTACCAACTAAAAATAAGAGTATAAATGGACTAAATATAATGTGGAAACAATGGGATCCTAACTTCATTCAATATTTCATTCAATCGCCATATGTCATGCAAGAAGTGTTCATGTATCACAGGATAATAGCCAAGGGCATAAAAGCGAGTTATAACCATTTTCCAATGCACTATAACCAACTCACATACCATCTACAGATGTTAGAATCTATGTAATCACCAATACCATCACAATTACTATATTCCTATGAGCAATTGTAATCCTATTGATTTTAAGCACAACCCTTATTCTAGCTCATACGGCAAAACAGTATATTCCTATCTGTTTCACAAAATATGAAATCCCTATATTCGCATGCTATCATGATTTCATCCATATTCATATATTCATTTCCAATTCCATACAAATACTAACATGAAGATTATCAGTCATTCATACATACAAACCAACCATGATAGATAACCCAATGATATGCAAAAAAAATCTAACACTTAGATGTGAAACCAAATTACATATTAAAATCCGTTAGGATCCCATAATGGAGTTTAGTTCATGACTGAACCAAAAGCCATTATGGGATACAACCATTTAAAAAACCAACTGGCGACTCTTAACAGTCCATCGTCGACATTATACATGTCAGACCTTTTTCACTTGTTTTTTTCAAACAAATCTCACCTAAAATAAGAACACCAAAGAACAAGTAACGAAAATGGACATCTAAAAATCCCGACGACGACAGGTGGCGACTCTGCTGGGGACTCCAGTAAGAGGACTTAAGCCGCTATTACAATCTTTTCAAAACTGTTATCTGTTTGTGTGTGGATGTTGCATTTACATTTGATGAATGTGTACGAATGCATTTCCTAATTGCACTTAGTACTTCGCACCATAGCTGCTTGTGATATTAGTGCTTCGCACCATATCTGCTTGTGATATTAGTGCTTCACACATGTCATCATTATCATACGGTGAGACACCGATGTATGTGAATGTATGTTGTGTGGTCCCTCCACCAGGAGGCTATCCCGTCGGTGTTTGATTACTGGACTCGTGGGAAGACTAATTCCCCGAGGCTCAGAAAAGGCACCACCCAAATTCGCTCCAGTTGAAAAACCGGATTAACTTCCCGTTGAGTAAATTGCGATGATTTGGGAACCTTCATGCCAAAAAGCCGCGAGAGTAACCTAAGATAGGTCAGCCTCTGATAAACCCAAAACGGAGGAAAGTCTCTTCATGCTCTCTCATTTCAAATTACTTGTAAACACAATTACTTGTAATTACATTCCATATCTATCTCCATGTAATGAGAAATATGAATAAATGTGTACACATACATATTTTAATCAAACATGCTACAAACAGCTAACATCCGTTTTGCAGGATAAAAATTCCTAAAATGGACACATCACATAGAATGTTCTTATACACATATTCCCTAAGGACTAAACTATGCAAGTCTTTCGCAGGAAACCAATCGGACCTACTACCCGGTCAAAATCCAAAAAGGCTACAGGCCTACAGACAATCATGTCGTCATCAGACCAGACTGAACATAATCCAGTTTCTCGCAAAGAATTTGACGGATTAAGCAAACAAATTACAGATTTGGCTTTTCTACTCAAAGAACTACACCAGTCCAATCAGGGTCCAAAAATACCTATACATACTAAATCCTCCACACAATGGGGAACCCAGGTCATTACAATACCTGAACTTCAGTTGGATACGACCAACAAAACTCATGATGCTACCCATCCCACTGGAGATCCAGACACTGGTGACATCAAAAAGAAAGTCCTCCAAATGGAAGACACCCTTCGTGCTATCAAAGGAATTAGAACACACGGGAGTGTTTCATATGCTGATCTTTGCATTTTCCCTGGTGTTCATTATCCAGAAAAGTTTAAAACTCCTGACTTTGAAAAATATGACGGGTTAGGAGACCCTTCCACACATTTAAAGGTGTTTATTAGAGAACTTGGATCTTATGCAGAGGACGAAAAACTCAGAATGCAATTGTTCCAAAAGAGTTTAACTAGAGAAGCCCGTTCGTGGTACACAAGATTAGACAACTCAAAGATCCATAGTTGGGAAAAGCTAGCACACGCTTTCCTTACTCAATACAGCTTTCAATCTCAGATGGCTCCTGATCGGTATCAAATTGCCAAGATCAAGAAACAGTCTAACGAGTCTTTTAAAGAGTATGCTCAAAGGTGGAGACGCCTGGCTGCCCAAGTTAGTCCTTCCATGACAAAATCAGAGATGGTCATAACTTTTATAGACATACAAGAAGCTCCATTCTATGAAAGAGTTTTAGCCGGCATCGGTAAACCATTTTCTAAAATGGTCAAACATGGGGAGATAATTTGAGATGGGATTGAAGTCCAAAAGATTCAAGACCTAGTTGCCCTTAAAGTCATTCTTTGATCACATCCAATGAAATTATGGAAACAACCCTGGAGGTCCATAAAAAGAAAGAGGAAGATGTTTCCCTGATACTACAGGGTCAAAAAGGCAATCAAAACATGCCTATTCAAAGAAGAAACTACACTCCCTTTCAAGCATAGTCTGTGAACCCTCCAATACCAAAAGGTGGAGAAGTCAAATGCCCTCGAGTGGTCACCCTTAGGGGACACCCTCGAGAACATTCTCAATCTTCTGACAACACAGAAGAAAATTACACATCTTCTTCCACCAGCCAACCCTAATGGAAGGGGTTTCAATGATGCTCGAAAATGTGCTTATCATGTCGGGGCACCTGGACATGATACTCAGGATTGTTGGGCCTTGAAACACAAGATCCAAGACCTGATAGACAATGGTGAGATCGTGGTCACCAAACTAGATCAGCCTCACGTTCAAGACAACCCTCTTCCTCAACACAAAGAAGAAGAGGTCAACATGATCAATTGGAGCAATGGACAGAGTTCCAATTTCAACTGTGAATCCTCCCAGACCCTCAAAGACGGTGATGACAAATGGGATTATGCCAAGTTTTAGTTCATAATGGAACGAAAGATGAAAGCTTTAGGTAAGCAAATTGAGTAATTGGCAGAATTGGTGACTTATCAGCATCAAGTGACACGTCAATTAATCAGCCAGGAGCATGCCAGTCTCCTACCTCTTGTCATAAGTATTCCTTCGTCACTTTCAAAAAATGAAATGCTGGAAAAAAAAAGTGACAAAGAGAGCAAATGTCAAAGCCTATCAGGATTTTGCCAACAAAAGGGAATTCACATATGTGGGCTAACCTATGGAGGAAATCCTTCAATTATTAATCAATGAAGGAAGGATCAGTTCTCTTCTACCTCCAATCAACCCCGTTCGGTAATTTACAACTCGATGGAGTATGTCAATATCACTCCAGGTCTCGCGATCCACAAAGACAAAAGAATCTTTGGGCACTCATACCTTATTCAAAATCTAATTGACGGTGGTGTCCTCGCACTTAGCGAGACGGCGATCTTCATCGTGTTACGTGCAAGTGAGAATACAGGTCCTACTAAATGAAAGAGTGTGGTAGCAGTCATATCCACTGAAACTGATGGGATTAATCAATCACTCACATTGCCAACAATTTAACTCAGAGGAATCAACAATCCTTTGGAAGTGGCCACTCCCGAGCCAATCAACTTGCCGTACAGAGCACAATACCCTATTGTTAGCTTGCGCAAAGTTCTGTGGAATTATGGAGAAGGTGAAGGATCCACCTCACATACCACTGCTGCAGTGTGGAAGGAAAATCTACTGTATCTTCCGCAACGGGTGATAAAGTCTACCACCAAATCAAAGGGGAAAATAGCCATAGAGAAGATTGAAAAATTCCTCTGCACCATGGGTCATCACGAAGCCAAAGTGGTTTTAGGCTTGAGAGAAGCTCCACATCATATTTCAATTTTGGACTTAATCCTAACTTCCGAGGATCACCGGAAGATCTTGTTGAAGGTTTTAGAGGAAGCCTATCTACAGACATCACTTGATACAGAAAAATTTCAACATCTGGTTGATCACATTTTCAACATCAATGTGATATCCTTCACTAATGATGACATACCTCCAGAAGGGACCGGTCATTGCAAGTCGTTGCACATTGTGGTCTTGTCCTCCGGATACATGCTAGCTGGAGTCTTGATAGATGGAGGTTCATCTCTTAATATCTGTCCATATGCTACCTTGGTGAAGATGAATATCAATCTCAACCGACTCCGGAGTAGCCATACCATCATCAAAGATTTTGATGGAGCCCGCCGGAATTTGGTCGGAGTAATTGAGCTGCCAATTAAAATTGGTCCCCACACATTTTGTGTATCTTTCCACGTACTCAAGATAGATTCAGGATACAACCTACTCTTAGGACAGCCTTGGATTCATATGGCAGGGGTAGTCCCCTCCACCCTTCATCAGCAGTTGAAATACATCATCAACAATAGCCTGGTCACGGTCAACGCTGAACCAGAATATCATCAACACGGGGACATGACGTTCATCAACGCTAATATAGATGTTGAACCGGTCATATTTTATGCCTTGGAAGTAAGCAATACCCAATACCATGCAATTGGAATGCCACTCCCAGAACCCAAGATTTTTGCCGAAGTAATGTCAGCTACTCAGGAAATGATGTCATTGGGTCATCAGCCGGGACAGGGCTCGGTAAAGATCACCAGGGTATCAAGTACCCAATTCAATTAGCCAGGCAGACTGGAATTGCTGGACTAGGCTATTCTGTCAGTTCTAGGCATAGGAATCCTCATCAGCATCAGCAGATTCCTTCAGCTTCAACTATGCTGCATTTATCTTCTCCTTCAAACTCTGAGTCCGTACAACCTCCTATAAAGGTGCCAGCCAATGTAATGGCTATATTATTTCCCAAGCCAGTACTAGTGAAGGAGAAAGAAGTCTTTGTTCCAAATCCCGCAGTGGAAGAGGAGGAACGAAGAATTAAACAAGACGTCATCTGAATGATGTCAGGCATACGCATCATCATTCATGACGAACATACCAACAGATACACCGCAGACGATGATTGCCCAGACGTAATGGCCATCATTCAGGATAGGGAGGACGATGACAATCCCTCCATCGCTGCGGTCCACCCGGACTTTACGCTTGCCAATTGGAATAGCATTCCTTACATTGGTCGACAAGGGTAAAACGGGCAGAACTCTTTCTGCCCTGTAGATATAATAACTGCTTACTTTTCTGTATAGTATTAGCAGTTTATTTTACCAGTATATGCTAACACTGTGTATGATCAACACATTTCATATATACTAAGTGAAAGCATATTTTGTTTCGAGGACTACGAATTTAGATGTGCTGTGTACTTCACGATATGGTGCCTCTTCTCCACAAGGATTGTACCTTTGATGTAGAGATGAATTCAGCCTTGATGGATATACATGATGACATTGAGGTGCCTCCAGAAATTCAAGAATGGGTCAAAGATAAACCTAAACCCAACCTTGATTAAACCACTTCTTTCAATCTCGGAACCTTAGAAAGCCCTAAGTTAATCCGGATTGGTTCAGACCTTACCCCCAAACCAAAATAATGACATGGTTACGCTACTAACCCAATTCCAGGATGTGTTTGCATGGTCTCAAGAAGACATGCTGGGTTTGTCCACTTACATTGTCCTTCATCGCCTTCCCATTAAAGAGGGATTTAAGCTAGTCAAGAAAAACTCAGGCGATTGAAACCTGAGTGGAGTTTAAAGGTGAAAGAAGAAATTGTGAAACAATTACAAGCTGGCATCATCATGGTGTCTACATATCCTGAGTGGATATCCAACATTGTCCACATGCCTAAACCCGGGAGGAAGGATGCGAGTTTTGCGTGGATTACCGGGACTTGAACAAAGCGTGCTTAAAAGATATCTTTCCCGTGCCATTTATCCACATTCTCATTGTCAATACTGCTCAATACGACATGTACTCCTTTGCTAATTGCTTTGCGGGGTATCATCAGATCATGGTTGCTGAGGAAGATCATGAGAAAACTACATTCATCATGCTTTGGGGAACCTTTTGTTATAGACGGTTGTCATTCGGCCTCATTAATGCCGTAGCCATCTATCAACGAGCTATGATGGCTCTTTTCCATGACTTAATGCACAAAGAGATCGAGATCTACATGGATGACATCATTGTTAAATCCCGGAAGGAGGATGACCATATAGACCATCTCAGAAAGTTGTTCAACAGGTTGCGTAAGTACAACTTGAAGTTGAATCCAGCTAAGTGCGCCTTTGGCGTTTAATCAGGCAAGTTATTAGGATTTCTAGTAAGCCACAAAGGGATTGAGCTGGATCCTGCCAAAATCCAGGCCATCATGGAAATGCCCATTCCTCAGACAGAAAAGGAAATACGGGGATTTTTGGGAAGAATCAACTTCATTAGCAGGTTTATCTCTTAACTCACAGCAACCTATAAGCCAATCTTCAAGCTATTAAGGAAGAACTCCTCAATGAGATGGAATGATGAGTGTCAAAAGGCCTTCCTTACAATTAAAGAACAGCTAGTCAAAGCTCCCGTTTTGGTACCACCCAGGGATGATGTTCCCCTGTTCATGTACCTGTCCATAAGTGACAATGCCATGGGCTGCATGCTGGGACAAAAAGACGATAGAGGCCAAGAACGAGCTATCTATTACCTCGGCAAAAGATTCAGCAGCAGTGAACACAAGTACACTCTGATCGAAAAGACGTGTTGTGCTTTAGCATGGGTTTCCATGAGATTACAACATTATCTCCATGGTCACACAACCCATCTCATATCCCGCATGGATCCTCTCAAATATGTGTTCAATAAACCCATGTTAAATTGCCGGCTGTCCAGATGACAGCTGATCCTACAACAATTTGACATTGTATATGTGACTTAAAAGTCCATCAAAGGTCAAGGAATTGCAGATCAACTGGCCGCCGCACCTTTAGGGAACTTCAAACCCTTGGAAACATATTTCCCCGATGAAGGAGTAATGACGATTCAAAGAACACCATCGATGCGATCGCCGCCAATCATGGAAGATGTATTTTGATGGAGTATTAATATGGAAGGTTACGGAGCCGGAGTAGTTCTAGTATACTGTGCGGGGGAAGCGATATCCGTCGCCATCAAATTACAGTTTGTCAGCACCAACAACACAGCTGAGTATGAAGGCTGTCTCATAGGGCTAAAACTTTCCCATTCAATGGGCATTAGGCGGTTAATTGTCTTTGGAGATTCAGAGTTGGTAATCAGACAATCCACCGGAATCTATCAAACCAAGGAACTACATTTGATGCCCTACCATCGGCAAGTTTTACAGATGGTTTTGGAATTTGAAGAAATCTCCTTTTCTACACATTCCTCGTAATAGGAAAGACTTTGCGGACGCATTAGCAACTTTGGCCTCCTTGATTCGTATATCAGATTAGGAACACTTGCCAAGCGTCACAATTTCCCTGCACAAGGCCCCAGCCTATGGGAACTACGTTGGAGAAGTATCGGATGAGCTACCTCCCATCCAACATCCTTGGTATCAGCATATCAAGGAATATCTACGAGATGGATCTACACCACCAAGCTTGAAGCGAGCAGGTGAGAAAAGCGGATCCATCGACTTGCTATGAAATTCTATCTGAGTGGAGATGCGCTCTACAAAAGAGATGCATGACTAGGTCTCCTCAGATGTTTAGACAAAGATCAAGCCCAAAGTCTTATGGATGAAATCCATAGCAGAGTCTGTGGCCCCCACATGAGTGTCCCCCTCCTTGTCAAGAAAGTCCTCAGGACAGGGCATTATTGGCTATCTCTCAAAGCTGATTGCCATGACCACGTCAGGAGATGTTATCAATGCCAAATTCATGGGAATGCTATACACTCCCCTCCACGGGAACTCCATAATATGAGTTCACCTTAGCACTTTGCAATGTGAGGAATGGACGTGATCGGGCCCATTGAGCCTAAAGCCAGTAATGGACATCATTTCATCTTCACCATGATCGACTACTTCACTAAGTGGGTAGAGGCAGCCTCCTTCCCCAGGGTTACTAAAGAAGTCATCATTGCTTTCATCAGAAATAATGTTGTTTGTCGATATGGACAACCAGAGGTGATTGTGTCAGATAATGCTAAGAACCTCAACAACAAAATGATGGAGGAATCAAACAAACCCTTGTCAGTTGGTACTGGGATCAAACTTCAATCCACTACGTTTCATTCGACTTCAGACCAAAGGGGTGGAATTACCTGAACTCCTCCCAAATATGAGATTCGGCGACCATCTAAGCTGTGGTCATACCTTGAAGAGCAACACCAATCCATAGGAGATGGAATTAACTAGGTTTCTCCTAAATAGAAGTACTGGCAACCATCTGTGGTGCGGTCAATCTCAGAGAGGAAAGCCACACTCCTCTCCATATTTCTATACAAAAACCAGTCCTAAGACACCAAAGATGGTAGGGATACATACAGATCGATGATCCATTCTGAAATATCCAGAGATAACTCAATGTCCATCCACCTAGGAGGAATTTAGAATACATCAAGATCACAAGCCCTGAAGCAATATGCAAAATATCAAGCAAGTAGTAAAGCATATCTAAAAGGGAAGTGATCCAAAAATATATTTCCCTGTCATATATATAATGTTGTTTGATATATACAATATAAACTGTACATGACAAAATGGCTAAGCTAGTCTGTGTAGGAAAATCCAAGCCCAACTACAAATCAGCGTGTATGTGAGCTAACAAGCCCAACATAGCATCCCTCTTAGAAGAAGGAGGCGAAGCTGTGGTCTCCTGTATGAGGACATCCACATGACCCAACAGATCTACAGCCATCTTCATGGTGACCATATGATCATCAATATATGCGTTCATCTCTGCAATCATGACAGTGGTAAGGGACCTCACTGTAGTACTATCTGTAACGGCTACATCCCGGGCAGATATGGCACTATCCTGCTCAACTATCACTGCATCTCTGGCTGATCTAGCCTCATCCTGCTCAACAACAACGGCATCTCTACGAGCTAATGCCTCATCTCTCTCTAATAAAGCTGTGTCTCTCCCATCAAGGGCAGTCAACATCATAGATCGAGCCTGGTCTCTCTCAAAGGTCATCAGATGAAGACTCTGCTCAAAGTACTATGTTAAATGTTAAATCATAACAGTACTGGTACTGGGAAAATCTAAAAGAAATGCTGGCAACCCAGCACCTGGCTCCTCCTCGATGTGGGAATTAATGTCTTCCATGGGCTCTCCCTCATCCGTCTCACTATCCGGTACTGTGGATACTACCACAGCTGATGCAGTCTCTGTCTCCATCCATGCGGAATACTCTGTAGAACAACCTGGATGACTGACAGAAAAATCAGCTATCTCACGCTAATCCCAACAAGCATACACACGAAATCGATCCTCTGCTGAAAGATAGCGAGAAGCTAAATGCTGACCTATCGCCCCCTCGAAAGGATGAAAATCCTGAAACTGGTCAAACTGCGACATCACGGCTAGCGGGTGATAAGTAGTCACGCCCCTCAAACCAGCCAAAGGGAGGTAGTCTATACCCGGAACATGAGTAATAAAGTTGTATGGTGAGCTTAGCCTCGAGCACGGCAATATGACGAATGGATCTGTGATATCCGCCAAAAATATGGACCAAGACATAGCATCTATACACTCCGATGGCTGAAAGGAGTATGACATGGCTATATCTTGGGTGAACCAATACCCATATCGTGTAAGAGTGCCAATCGGTCTCAAATGGGACATACACACATATGCATAACATGGTACATGCATAGAAGATAATGGATGGCAATATGATATAGGGAATGAAAAATTGTGCATACATTCCTAAGTATATCAACATCTAATACATCATCTCTGTACAGTTACAAATACAGGGAAATGGGGCACAGACGCCCTACTACTAACAGAGGCCTATGAAAAGATATAGCGAGAATGGGACACAGCCACCCAATAGCTAACAGAGGCCTATCAAAAGAGATAACGAGAATACACATCAGAAGAAGATAATGGTGTCGATGTCCACATCATCAATCCTGTCTACCTGATGTAACTCATCCTGAGTCACTGGATCTCTATCAACAGGGATGTCAAGCCTATATAGAGGAGGATCTGCACCGGCGAAACCAAATGGGTCATCTAAGGGGCCAGCGTCAGAGTTAGAAGGATCAAACGAAGCTGCCTCTGCTGGATCCTGGTCCAACTGCCGGGTCAAACTATTAATCTGTGTCATATGAGTCGGATCTCTAACCCAAGCTATCCAATCCGTCATCATCACGGATCCTAGAACCATATCCCCCATGAACTGAGTGGCGCGGGACTGGGCTCCGATAGTACGAGGGAACCACCAATGCTGGAACGTCTCCTGAGTACATGGACCCTCTGATAATGCAAAACCGTTAACCCCTAACAATGGGATATCAATGACGGGTGACTATGATACAGGCCAGTGACGCCTGATAGGAGGCAAGATCGATATACGAATCTCCCCTGTGGTGCTCCTAATAGCACGCTCTCCTAAATAGAGCTCCCAACCTCCATCTATGAATAGAGGAACTCTCCTGGTGGAAATCACGTACTCGACTCCAGTCGGGAATCCATCCTCAAAGCCGATGATCAAGTGTTCCCCTGAATAAGGAATCCATGTGATGGTATCAGCTGTCAACAACTCTAGCTGCATACGGCAGTGAGTGAAACCCTCAGCTACAAGGACCTCCGGCAAAATGGAATTATGCCATCGTCGTCCTTGTGGATAGGTATCTAAACCTAACACACTCACGGGATGAAAGCATGGGATCCTCTCATAGGCCCAAAACTTCCAACACAATGGCAAAACATCTGCGATCAGTAAACACTCTTAACCTATAAATGGTAAATGACAAGAGAAATACTCACCATCAGAAATGGGTAGAAGCCAAGCCAAGTCTCGGTCAAACCCTGTGAGCGCATACGCATGCCCCGGAGGAAATAGGCAAAGGTGTAGGAACCCCAATCATACTCTCCAATATGGTCCACATGACACGTGGCGCTGATCAAAGCGAAAGACATCGTAGAAGAGTTATCTGCTATGAAGAAGCCTCTAATGATCATTAGGAACAATCGCCATAGAATGCGATCCCTGATTCTAACATCATCAAGCATGGGCTAACTCAAAAGCCTGCTCATAGCATCTACGCTTAAAGGACCTGAACGGATAGTCCTGCCCTTGAGCGCCTCCGCCGGAACTCCTAACAAAGATCTGACGGCAGTAGGGGTAATATTCGCCATGCAAGGCATTGGTTCCCCTCCAAACTCCATACATGTGATAAGTCACCAATCCATCGGCGTCATCATCACCTCGCAATCTAGTAGATAGAGTGACTGAGTCTGATGAAACCATCGCTCAGACAATGCCCTGAGGTAACTCTAGGGACAACGACGGGGAAGGATGGAGAAGAATGCCCCAAATCCCCAATCATGCACCATAGCTCTGTAATCAGGATGAAGAGCCTGATACATGGAGTGTATACTAAACCAATTCCCTTGAGGCTGTGTGAAGCCGAGAACCTGCATGAAATATAGATCAACATCAGAATCCTTTACTCCTCGTCAAATAGGAAAAGAAGGAAGATCAAGAGCTAGCGTCATACCTTGTTAGCATGCAAGTACATCGAGGGATGTCTGCTCAAATCACCTAGAAGCTCTGGGTTTGCCACTTGAATACAAGGTAGCTCCCTATGGGGAACATGTGCAGCAGGAGCGGGATCCTCAATCGGAATATCCTCATCCACGTCCTCAACGTTTGGCACGTCTGCCCGGACAGGATGAATCACAGCCTCCACCAATCGACGAGGTTGTCTGACAAAACGGGGTCGAGGTACTTCAGAAGCCCTCCTCCGTATACCAGAAGTGGTCCTACGAGAACTACTCGGCTGATCTGGATCCATGATATCTGGACAACAAGTCTCCAAATCACCTCAGAAAGGGTGTGGTATTTCCTTACCTGAAGCTTTCTAGAATGCATTTTATGACTATATGTATGCATGCATTTACTTTAACATATGATAGAGTTAAAATGCATGACTACCCAATGCCTATATTTTGAAAAAAAAATTGCCATAGTCCCCTTTGAAAATAAGACAATCCACACGCACATAGGCATGTCTAGGTGGCCATTCAGTAGCACACCTGCCCCAAAGTCATATACATAATATGTGCATTAAAAATCAAAATCATCCATGCATAAGGTTATCCTCAATATCAGGAGTACTTTGCCTTTATACCTTTTGCTCATTGGACCTCAAATAGGACAAAAAATAGCAGAAAAAGGTGCCAATTTGACTATCTCAAAAGTTAAATTTTTTCACATCATTATGTTCAGCATGGTATAATACTAACATTTACTATATTGAATATTTTTTATCAAGTAATTTGCGCATACATAATCACTACTATGTGTTTAGATGCATTTCATGTGATAACTCAAATTCCAACGGATAAAAACTAGAAAAAATACATGCATACGTTACTAGGATAGTGCAGAACACTTGTACGGTGACAGAATTTGCAGAAATAGCCCGAACTCAGCAAATCTGAAGGAGGCTCACGGATTTCTCTTCACGAAGTAAGTTGAAAATGACTTGTGAGACCAACCTACTGGATTATATCATCCACGGTTGGTCGCAGGCTCATCTGCGGTTGAAGCAGGTGCACCTGCAGCACCCCTATATGGGCCCCACCCCTCCGGCTCGGTCCAGTTCGAGTTGCAAAGGAGTTCTTGCGGACTAGAAAGGTCAAATCAGGAATAAAAACGCCACGCAATTGAGCAAAACAGCATGCAATCCTGGTCTTCTCAGATGAAACTTTGAGTCTGTACATCACTCATTAGTAGTCACCCGAACACGAGGTATACCCTGCCAATGATCTCATTTATTACAAATCACATCCGGCAATACCTTGTACAGGTCCAATGCCGCCAACTCCGGGTCATTACCCTAAAAGATCAACGTACATCCCCGACGGGGGTTACAACGCATTCTCATCCGTTGACAGACAAATCAGCGAAGGTCAAGCAGCCTTGACATCGTGATAACCGTTGGAAGCAAACCCAATAGAGCATCGGAAGCCATCCAATGATCAGCCGCTGCTATACATATCAGCGATGATCTCAACGTGGATCCCCGACGGGGGTTACAACGTGAAGCCTCGGCAAGGGATTACAGCGCGAAGTCAAGCCGTTGACACACATATCAATGAAGGTCAAGCGGAATTGACGTTATCTCAGCCGATAGCGATTAAACCTATCAGAGATCTAGAGCTATTCGAGGATTTTATGCTCGTTTACTCATATTCCCCAGCGGATCCCCGGCGGGGGTCACAACGCAATGATTCTGTTGATTCAAACATTAGTGAAGGTCAAGCAACCTTGACAATCTACCCACAGAGTGTCAACAGTTGATTCACACGTCAGCGAAGGTCAAACAACCTTGTAAGTCTATCCCACAGGGTTTTTCAGCCATTGATTCACATGTCGGTGAAGTACACGTCAACGAAGGTCAGGCATCCCTGACAACATTTGTTGTTCGCAGTAAATCCGACAGAATCTTGACATGTCCTGGCGATACCAACCAGGAAAGGTCAATGTTATCAAGGAGGATCAATGATGGAATATGTTATACACATCCTCAAACAGACCAAGCTTTATCCCCACGGATCTCTTACACATAAGAGGTACATCTTCAGGATCAAGTCATTATCAAGGACCTAGGAATTTGGTGATAACCCCAACATCAACATCCTAACATATTCGGATTACACATCAAATCTGGTCATCATTGTCAATTCCCAATTGAAGCAACAGGGAGCCAGCAATCATCACCAGTATGTTGGGCTACAATGTAAAACCCAAAATTTTTGAATAAAGATGAAATTTCTATAAATATTATTTTTGAATATTATGGAGTGAAATTGATATAATGTTATAGTTGTGGGTAATATTTATAAATTTTGCAAAATCACACGAAGTTGTTATATAATATTCGATTGGTGGGGAATATTCGTTTTTAACGAGGAATATTCGCATACAAGACAATCATTGGTTGACCTACAACGGAATTATTGTCGATTGAAAATGACAAAATACTTTATGAAAATAACGGCGGAAGTTTTACCGTTAATCTGTTGAAACACCGGTGTTAAAAAAACGATGTCTGGCGTGGTTGCATAGTAGCACACGGTATTAATTATTGATGCTTACGTGATAAGTCACTCAATTTTGTTGGTATTATTAGTAATAACGAAAAATCTTTTTATATAAAATAGAATACTTTTATAAAGTTATTCTATAAATAGAATATATTATATTATATTATATTATGCATAGTGTTGCATAGTATTTTGTATAGTAAAATCTTTTTATATAAAATAGAATACTTTTATAAAGTTATCTATTTTATTAGATAATAATTAGAATATATTATATTTTATTATGCATAATGCTGCTGATAGTATTTGCATAGTAAAATCTTTTATAAAGTTATTAGTTTTATTAGATTATAAATAGAATATATTATATTTTATTTAAAAGATTTTGCTTTAAATATGGATCGTCAGATTAAAGTAAATCAATCTGGACCGTTCATGAGTTAGTTACTATGCAGTCCATTTTTTTATAAATAGAAGCTCATTCCTTCATTATTTTCTTACGAATTCACTAAAACTCTAGAGAGATAAACTATAAAGAGAAAGAAGAAAGTATTCTGCTACTTCACTACTAATATATCTAGTACTCTTCTTCTTAAGGTAGGGAATATTATTTGTTGTACTCGTAAGGGGTGTTATTCTTTTGTATTCATGAAGAGAACTTATGTATTCCATTCTTTATTATTACATTGGAATAACTTTTGTATCATGCTGCTACCCTATACTTGGTGACATTCTTCTATTATTAAAATCTTTACTATTCTGGATTGGAATATCACATCTGCATGCGTTTTCTGTTTAACTGATTTAAATCTTTATTATTACATTGGAATATCTTGTTCTGCATGCGCTTTTACGTCGGACCTAGTTCCGCTCTTTATTATTATTACATTGGAATATCATCATATGCATGCGTTTTCTGTGGGACTGATTCCGCCCTTATTAGTATTACATTTGAATAACTTTTACTCTGAAGTCCGCATGCATGGTGATTTCATTGTTATTCCATTCTTTATTATTACATTGGAACATCCTATTGGTGCGAATTTCACTTTGACTGGTTCCATTATTTAGTATTCTGTTGGAATAACTTTTGTCATCTGCATACCGCATGCATGATGATTTCTTTTGTTATTCCATTCTTTATTATACTCGGTTGGTTAAAGTTTTGACTTCTATACTCCATGAAATTAGTGGAATATCCTTGATAATTGCGCTTCATCCATATCTTTTCATGGAAATATTCTTACGAGCATTCTTGAATTTTACTCTACAAAGCGATATCATGTTGACAATTTGGGCGTTATTGGTTCTTGGACAAATTAATTCTTGAACTTGTTTTATTGAATTCTTATATCATTGTCATCATCCTCATATTTATATTTTTTTGAAAGTCATACGTGCCTCAGCTTCGCATAGATGGACTTGGTATGATTATGACCGAGGATTATTCGGTGTAATCATGGTAGTAATGTTACAAATGATGTGGTAAAAGTCCTCATTGGCCCGTAGTGCATTGATGGATAGTTGTTGGCATGATCATGACCATTAATGAATACACAAATATTCTTGGCCCGTAGTGCATGGATAATTGTGGTCGTGATACTAAAGAATATCATTGGCCGTAGTGCAGGGGTGATTCAATAATGTGGATTATTTATTAAGTTGAGTCTCAGCGATAAAAGTCATGAAAAACCTTTTAAATCATAGAAGATAGTAGATTTTATTCTCTACTTGACTCTTCTAATGGATTGCTTGTTCCGTTGCAGTTAAACTTGATGTTTGTTATATTTTATCAGTTTAACACTGTTGAAGGCTAATGATAATTTATTCTGCATTATCTTAGTCATAATATTTCTTACTAGGCTAGTTGAGCTCACCCTTTCTTTCACTGTTCTCTTCAGGAAATGAGAACGTAGCTGGGACGAGTCGGGGAACGGAGTGATGGTCCGGATGATAGTATTAGCTAGTAGTCCTCACTATTCTGTTAAATAGTGTGACAATAATTGTAATGAGGACTCCTTTTGAGTTTGTATACTCTCTAGAAGACAATATTTGTATTCAAACTCATAGTTTATGTTTTGTCGCATTGTACATTAAGTTGTATTTGATTTCTATACCACGTATCTGGCGACTCAAGATGGGTGATGTATACCTAATTTTGGGGGCGTCACAGTTGGTATCAAAGCTTAGGGATATGATCCCTGGCTAAGATGTGAGAATAGAACTAGGAGGGGAGAGACGGGGAATTTCTTCGCTAGTATGACCTACCTAAGTTTATTTGGTATTTAATTGGTTGGTCAAAGTATAGGGATAATATGTTATATGTTAATTAACCTTTGTTTTGTGGCAGTATCTAAAAATGACATCTGGGAATGTTGAGAATAGCAATGGAGCACAGGAGACCGTTGAGTCTCCACAGATCAATAATCAGGATAATGTACATCAAGAAGGCGACAATCCTCATGCAAACAACAACACTGACCAAATGATGAATGATGGAATGTTCGGAGGCTTTATGCAATTCATGCAACAAAGAAAGCGAGAGCGGCTCTGTCCAAAATATAGGTGGAAACACTTGAAAACTCTCGGGGCCAGTCACCGCTAAATGCAGTTCAAGGAGCTGGGACCAACGGAGTTTATTGGAGAGCCAAAACCACTTAAAGGCGGAAGCATAGATAAAGCGATCACCAAGATATTTGATGTCTTGGGATGCTCCGAGGAGCAAAAAGGTCCCTTCGCCACCTTTATGTTGCGTGAAGAGGCGGACTTCGGTGGGAATAGGTAAAGCGTACTCAACTGCCGCAGACCAAAGATATCTTGGGAGAAGTTCCAAGAACTATTCAACGACAAGTACTTTCCGAGAGTATTAAATCACATGAAAGAGGTGGAGTTTATCAAGTTGGAACAAAACAATATGACCAGGTCGCAATACGAGGCTAAATTTGTGGAGTTATCCCGGTTTGCGTCCCACTTGGTGGATAATGAAAAGAGAACGACGCGAATGTTTTTAAGAGGTTTAAAGCCGGAGATACAACAACATCTTATTTCTCATAAATTGTGTTTGTACTCAGATGTTGTAAATAGGGCTCAGTTATTGGAGCGCGATAACGAGTCAACGCAACCAAGAGAAAGCGGTAAATTACAAAGATGAAAATACCAGTGGTATCAGTCATCGAAACGGCGACAACAAACGTGGAGGGAATCAACATGCTAGAAATGGTAACCACTTCGGTGGTAATCATGGCCAGAACAGTAAAAATGGACATTTCAAGAAAAGGAGATTCAACAATGATGGAAAGATGTTAGCACCAGCAACTGTGGTTAAGGAAGGAAAATGACCACCTATCATATGTTTCAAATGCGGAGGGGAGGGACATATCAGTCCAAACTGCGTGATGCCATCCAAAGCGTGTAATAATTATGGGAGAGAAGGTCACCTAGCCCGATTTTGTCGTTCACCGAAGACAAGTTCAGCTAGGATGGAGGCACCAAAGGCCGTCCCAGAAAAGTCAAAGTCGGTGGTGCAAGGGAGAGCATTTGTTGTGACCTCCCAAAAAGCAAGGAACCCGAACGAGGTCATCACGGGTAAGCTTATCATAAACTCTAGCGAAGTCTATACCTTATTTGATACCGGTTCTACCCATTCTTTTATTTCTCCTACTTGCGCTCAACGATTAAACTTGACTCTAGAGAAATTAGACTTTGACTTATCTGTGGAAACTCCGTTAGGAGAAACCTTCATTACATCCACTGTTTATAAGTCTTGTTTAGTTCAAATCGGCACCTGCACGTTACCTGTCGATCTTATTTCTTTGAAAATACTTGCATTTGATGTGATTCTAGGGATTGATTGGTTAACTACTCATCATGCAAAAATTGATTATTTTCGTAAGGTTGTTAGCTTCCATATTCCTAAACAATCTGTTATGCGAATTCAAGCCACCAAACAATTAAAATCAATCACTGTCATCTCAAGCCATAAAGATATTCGTTTATTAAAAAATGGATGTCAAGCTTTCTTAGCTCATGTCACGGATCTAAACAAAAATACGTCAGTTTTGAATGATATTTCTATTGTTAATGAATTTCTGATGTATTCCTGAAGAACTTCTCGGCCTACCCCGAGCATGAAATTGAATTTTGTATCGACCTTGAACTCGGTACAAAACCTATTTCCAAAGCCCCATATCGAATGACTCCTATTGAACTTGAGGAGTTAAAGACCCAACTACAGAATTGTTAGACATCGGTTTCATTCGTCCTAGTACTTCTCCTTGGGGTGCTCCTGCTTTCTATTTGTGAAAAAAAGATGGGAGTATGCGACTTTGTATTGATTATCGAGTTGAATCATGTCACCATCAAAAATAAATTACCCATTGCCACGTATTGATGACTGTTTGACCCGGTTGCAAGGAGCCAAATTCTTTTCAAAGATTGATCCTCGTTAGGATATCACCAATTGAAGATTAAAACCGATGACATTCCAAAGATGGCTTTGAAACTCCCAGACGGCATTATGAATTCCTAGTCATGTCCTTTGGATTGACTAATGCTCCTGCTGCCTTCGTGGATATGATTAACTGAGTATTCAAGGAATATTTGGATCACTTTGTGGTCATCTTTATTGATGACATCCTTATTTATTCCAAAAGCCATGAAGATCATGAGCAACACTTGAGGCTGATACTTCAAAAGCTTCGTGAATATAAGCTTTATGCCAAGTTGAAGAAATACGAGTTCTAGCTTAAGGAAGTAGCATTCCTTGGGCACGTGATATCAAGTCATGGAATATCTGTTGACCCAGCAAAGATTGAAGCTATTCAAAGCTGGGAGCAACCCAAATCAATGACCGAAGTACGTAGCTTTATCGGCTTAGCTGGTTATTATCTGAGATTCGTAGAAGGGTTTTTTCGAATCGCTACTCCACTAACTCAGCTGACTCAGAAAGATACGAAGTTTAGTTGGAACGAGGAATGTCAGAAGAGTTTTCAAGAACTCAAGAGGAGACTCATTTCAGCACCTGTTCTGACAATACCATCTGGTTCGGAGGGATTTGGCATCTACAGTGATGCTTCGGGCAAAGGGTTAGGATGTGTTCTCATGCAACATGGGAAAGTCATAGCCTATGCCTCACGACAACTCAAAGAATATGAGAGGAATTATCCTACTCATGATCTAGAGTTAGCAAAATTGTTGTCTTCATACTAAAAATTTTGGAAGCATTACTTGTATGGGGAAAAAGTGGAGATCTTTACGGATCATAAAAGCCTCAAATATTTCTTCACTCAAAAGGAACTCAACATGCGACAATGACGTTGGCTTGAACTGTTGAAAGATTATAATCATACCATCTAATACCATCCTGGAAAAGCGAACGTGGTAGCTGACGCATTGAGTAGAAGATCATATGCGAGTACGAGTGCAATATTGACAACACAAAAGCCCATTTTGTGTGACTTGCAAAGGATGGAGATAGAGTTAAAGACTCCAGGGACCCATGTGATGATGGTGAATATACGAGTAGAACCGACTTTAATTGATAAAGTTAAAGCTGCTCAAGCTACAAAGCTGGAGCTGATGCGTATGAGGAAGAAAGTGCAAGAAGGTGCTATGTCGGAAGCAAGAATCGATGAAGAAGGAATACTTTGAGTCAACTCCAGACTTTGTGTTCCTAACAACCCTGATTTAAAGTATAAAATCATGATGGAGGCGCATAACACACCGTTTTCAATCCATCATGGGAGTACCAAAATGTATCATGATCTTCGACATACATTTTGGTGGGGCAATATGAAAAGAGAGATAGCGCTGTTTATCTTGAGGTGTCTAACGTGTCAATGAGTCAAGGTGGAGCATCAAGTACCAAAAGGTCCATTGCAACCACTTGAAATTCCAGAATGGAAGTGGGAGCACATTACCATGGATTTCATTACTGGTCTTCCCAAGGTTTCTCAAGGCATAGATGTGATTTGGGTCATTGTTGATAGATTGACCAAATCTGCTCATTTCTTACCAATACGAGAAACTTATACACTTGAACGTCTTGCTCGTATGTACATAAATGAGATTGTAAGACTGCATGGTATGCCAGTATCCATAGTTTCTGATCGAGACCCAAGATTCACTTCACGATTTTTGGTTAGTTTGCAAAAAGCTATGTGCACTGATTTATGATTTTGTTCGACATATCATCCTCAAACGGACGGTTAATCAGAGAGGACTATTCAAACTATTGAAGATTTATTAAGACTCTATGTCCTTGACTTCAAGGGAAGTTGGGACAAGTTCTTACCATTGGTAGAGTTTTCTTACAACAACAGTTATCAAGCAAGTATTGGCATGGCTCCATTCGAGGCGTTATATGGAAGAAAGTGTCGTTCTCCAGTATGCTGGGATGAGGTGGGTGAAGCAACGTTGTTGGGACCGGGGTTGGTACGTATGACTACGGAAAAGATTCAAACAATCCGACAACGTATAAAGACCTCACAAGATCGACAAAAGAGTTATGATGATCTTCATCGAAAGGACGTGGAATTCGATATAGGAGATCATGTGTTGTTACATGTTGCTCCATGGAAAGGAGTTACGAGATTTGGAAAGAGAGGAAACTTCAATCCTCGATTCATCGACCCACTTTTAATCCTTGATCGAGTAGGAACTGTGGCCTATAAACTAGCTTTACCGCCAAGTATGTCTCGTGTTCATAACGTTTTTCACATATCCATGTTACGTAAATATGTGGAAGACCCGAACCACATTATTGAGTTAGAACCGGAATAAATAGCAAAAGATTTGACGTATGAAGAGGTTCCTATTAAAATATTGGATAAGAAGGAACATATTCTACGCTCCAAGGTTATACCTCAAGTCAAAGTTTTGTGGAGAAACCACGATGTTGAGGAAATGACTTGGGAGTTAGAATCTGAAATGAAATCAAGGTATCCTTACCTCTTCAATATACCATGTACGTACCATAATTTTGAGGGCAAAATTTCATAAGAAGGGGAGATTGTAAAACCCCAACTTTTTGAATAAAGATGAATTTTCTATGAATATTATTTTTGAATATTATGGAGTGAAATTGATATAATGTTATAGTTGTGGGTAATATTTATAAATTTTTCAAAGTACACAAGTTGTTATATAATATTCGATTGGTCGGGGAATATTCGTTTTAACAGGGAATATTCGTACAACGGCACAATCATTGGTGGACCCCCACAACAGAATTATTGTCGGATTGAGAAAACGACAAAAATACTTTATGAAAATAACGGCGGAAGTTTTACCGTTAACTGTTGAAACACCCGGTGTTAAAAGTAAAATAATACTGGCGTGGTTACATAGTAGCACACGGTATTAATTATTGATGCTTACGTGATAAGTCACTCGGTTTTGTTGGTATTATTAGTGTAATAATACAGAAAATCTTTTTATATGAAACAGAATACTTATAAAGTTATTTGTTTTATTAGACAATAATTAGAATATATTATATTTTATAATGCATAGTGTTTGAATAGTGCCTGCATAGTGTTTGCATAGTAAATTTTTTATAAAGTTATTCGTTTTATTAGATTATAAATAGAATATATTATATTTTATTTAAAAGATTTTGCTTTAAATATGGACCGTCCGATTTAAAGTAAATCAATCTGACCGTTTCATGAGTTAGTTACTATGAAGTCCATTTTTCTATAAATAGAAGCTCATTCCTTCATTATTTTTTTACGAATTCACTGAAACTCTAGAGAGATAAACTATAGAGAGAAAGAAGAAAGTATTCTGCTACTTCACTACTGATATATCTAATACTCTTCTTCTTAAGGTAGGGAATATTATTTGTTGTACTCGTAAAGGGTGTTATTCTTTTGTATTCATGAAGAGAACTTATGTTATTCCATTCTTTATTATTCTCATTGGAATAACTCAGATCTGCTGCTACCCTATACTTGGTGACATTCTTCTATTATTTCGTCTTTACATTTACATTGGAATATCACATGCATGCATTTTACGCTGCACTGGTTTCGCCTCTTTATTATTATTCGATTTGAATATCTCATGCATAAGGCTTTCACGCCGCACACGATTCCGCCCTTATTAGTATTCTATTGGAATAACTTTATATGCATCAAGTACCGCATGCATGGTGATTTCATTGTTATTCCATTCTTTATTATTACATTGGAACATCCTATCGGCATGCAATTTACTTTGACACGGTTCCGTTATTTAGTATTCTGTTGGAATAACCTATCTATATGAAGTACTGCATGCATGGTGATTTCTTTTGTTATTCCATTCTTTATTATACTCAGTTGGTTAAAGTTTTGACTTCAATACTCCATAAAATTAGTGGAATATCCTTGATAATTGCGCTTCATCCAGTATCTTTTCATGGAAATATTCTTCTAAGCATTCTTGAATTTTACTCTACAAAGCAGTATCATGTTGACAATTGGGACGTTATTGGTTCTTGGACAAATTAATTCTTGAACTTGTTTTATTGAATTCTTATATCATTGTCATCATCCTCATATTTATATTTTTTTTGAAAGTCATCTGTGGCCTTTAGTGCTTAGATGGACTTGGTATGATTATGATGACCGAGGATTATTGATTGTAATCATGGCCGTAATGTTACAAATGATGTGGTAAAAGTCCTCATTGGTGGTAGTGTGCATTGATGGATGATTGTTGGCATGATCATGACCATTAATGAATACACAAATATTCTTGGCCCGTAGGTGCATGGATAATTGTGGTCGTGATACTAAAGAATATCCTTGGTAGTAGTCGCAAGGTGATTCGATGATGTGGATTATTTATTAACTTTGAGTCTCAAATGATAAAAGTGATGAAAACCTTTTTAAATCATAGAAGATAGTAGATTTTATTCTTTACTTGACTCTTCTAATGGATTACTTGTTTCATTGCTATGAGCTTAAACTTGATGTTTGTTATATTTTATCAGTTTAACACTGTTGAAGGCTAATGATAATTTATTCTTCATTATCTTAGTCATAATATTTCTTACTGGGCTAGTTGAGCTCACCCTTTCTTTCACTGTTCTCTTTAGGAAATGAGGACGTAGCTGGGACGAGTCGGGGAACGGAGTGATGGTCCGGATGATAGTATTAGCTAGTAGTCCTCACTATTCTGTTAAATAGTGTGACAATAATTGTAATGAGGACTCCTTTTGAGTTTGTATACTCTCTAGAAGACAATATTTGTATTCAAACTCACAGTTTATGTTTTGTCGTATTGTACACGATTGTTGTATTATTAAGTTGTATTTGATTTCTGTACCATGTATCTGACGACTCAAGATGGGTGATGTATACCTAATTTTGGGGGCGTCACATACAACCCCGTACACATGCATCATACATTTGCATCATGTGGCTACACATAGTACCATGTTTGTCTTGTTGCATTTCAAGTGTCTATGATTCTTTATCTTACC